>JAJGRW010001304.1:53904-166742 GCA_025461045.1 Carex parvula | reverse complement strand
GAAAAAGTGGCCCGAATTAAAGAGGGTGTTTTAATTTGCAAAGCACCGTACACTACTAGAATTTGGACTTCTTACAAGGGCAAAATTTTAGTTGTTGCAAGAGCTCACTCTTGCAACAAGCCCGAAAAAGACTTTTTACAAGGGCCACCCTTGTAAAAACTACCGTTGGAACAAGCCTCCATGTAAATACTCGAATTTTGACTTGTTACAAGGGCTACCCTTGCAATAACTTTTCCCAATCTTGTTGCAAGAGACTACTCTTGAAATAACTACCCTTGCTAAAAGTCTGAGATTTGGCACCTGCAGGGAGTATTTGCAAGGATAAAGAACGTGGGCCCCATCTTAGTATTTGCAAGGTTGAAGAACGTGGATCACACATGGTTTATTGTAAGGCAAGTGAACTAAACAATTACATGGTTAGAGAAGGTGGGCCCCATCTTAGTATTTGCAAGGATATAGCGCTGAACAATTGCATGGGTAGAGAAGGTGGGGCCCCCTGTTTATTTGCATGGTTAACGAAAGTGGGCCCCACCAAGTTATTTGCATGGATTACCCATGAAAATAATAATCTTGTATGGCATCATTTTCAACATGGCCCTATTCTACAGTCACCCTGTACCAACCCGGTACCAACCCGATACTCTTTTACATCCTTAATTCCCATTGAACCATATTAACATAAACACATTGAAATATAGATCAAAAGCATGTAATAAGCATTAATCAACATATTATAATTGTCATACATTGTACCAAAATACTGAAAAACATTATATCAACAATATATAACACAAAAGTTTGCTTAACTGCTAATAACAGCAATCCATTTATACAATTATCCAAGTATATAGTTAACAAGAAAATAAATCTGCTAAGGTTTCCCTACATAACCATATGTGAAAATAACAATGTCGCATCAAATACATAACCTCACATGACCCACCAAAAGAGTATAAAGGGCACACTCCTGTGCTGGTGAATCTGAAAATAAAACAAAAGACACCATAAAATAGAAAATATATAGTTTGAAAATGTAATAGTTTTTTTACCTCTAGAAAACGTAACATTTCTAAAGCATAACCTCTAGAAAACAGTTTTAATACAACAATTATTACCTAATAGAAGAGAGACAAAAAGGACCACTATTGTTTTCTTACATCACATACACCCAAGGCCATGACTGGAAAAAAAAAACTCACTAGTGATTGGCACATTGCACTTCTCTTCATAAAAAATGAGCAAGGGAATGATACATGTGCAATGTATCTCACCTTGTAGAAGATACTTCACTTTTTTGTAGGACAGTAATTTTTAGACATGTAGGTGTACAAAAGAAAAGGAGTTATAGCATAGTTATACTTCACCTTTTCACCAAGCTTGAAGGCTGGAAGGCCTCTATAGGGACATCCATGCACCTGAAAATAGTGAATAAATAAAAAAAGATACCACCAGATTAAAAGTTGCGGTAATTCGCACCTCAACCCAATCTTTTAATAACCCAAATAAGCGAGCAAGTTAGACAGATTTCACAACACAACTCATAGTACCACTAGATTAAAAGCCACTGATTTGAAGCAACACAATGCACAAATATAGTGAAATTTTATTTCCTGTAAACTTCATTTGTGCTATCACATATTATACACAGTACTTACAATACTTGTTTTTGCAGAAAAATAATACTGATACTTGTTAAATTTAACAGAAAAAGATATTTGAACAACTTGTACCCAAACCTTTAATATTCTCTCACCAGTGAAATAAGAAACCAGTAACAAACCTTCCAAGATAACAATTAATTACACCCGAAATTCATAACGTATCAAGATCTTAAATATCAAGCTTTCAAGTTTGAAACCGCACTGCTCAATTAGTGAATTACCAAACTAATTCCTATACGTTGCTGGTTATCGGCAATCATTGGCAACCATTTACAACCGCACTACTCTCACCTAAAATTCTAGTTTTATTTGGGCAAATCATCAAACACTTAAAATACATGCATCAATGCAATAAAATTTACTCAAAAATTCAATCCTTTCACATATTTGGCAACTAGCTTCGAACAAAAAGAGATGTAAACCTCACACAGTAAATCAACTTAGTAAGATAAGGTTATAACATATGTACATGTTGAATTTTAGGAAGAACATTGGTTGTCTTTTTAAGAGGAAAGGATGAACCAGCTTTTCCAAGACGCCTTTTTTCCCTTAACCTGCATCATATGAAATTTATATTAGTCTGGATTTTAACATCAGAGAATAGAAAGAAAAAGAAAATTAAAATGTATGAATTTAATCAGAACTGACTGGGCACTGTCGATTGATTGAACATCAACAAATCCTGATGCACATATATTAAATGGTAAAAATCTACAAGGCCATGGTCTCTCGTGGAAAAATTAAATGGGGATACACATATATTTGGAAAGCATATGCACCGGCCAACATACAAAATTCATAGCTAAAAGTTTACATGACAGCTGATGGTAGTAAATTGAGGCTTTATTTTGATTAAACAAAGACAATGCAACTAACTTGACTTAATTCAGCCTAATAACAAGATTGCCTGAGACTCTGGATTTCCAATTAGTTGTAGTGATGGGTTAAAATCAATTCAATTCACACTAAAAGTAATAAAAGTAATAACTTAATTCAGCCTAATAACTTATTGACTTGAACTAGAGAAATTCGATTCACACTAAAAGTAATAAAAATGGACAAATCCAGAGGGTTGTAATTGCACAAAACCACAAACCTGAGTTCTACGACTAAAAGAAAGCGACTAAGTGTGAGAAGCAAATCTCGAGCACAAAATTTATCACCAGCCGAGATCACCAAGAGAGAAACAACGCACCACCACGAGAGAAGGTTCCTGGCCGGAGAACCTCGCTTTTCTTCTGAAAAGGCCTCTCGCCTGAATCTCACCGATCGCCTTTCCTCTTCCTGCCATTTTAGATCTAGAGTTTTTTTTTAAGAGAGAGGCGCTGAAGAGAGTGCGAGAAATGAAAACAAATAGGAGGGAATCCAATTAAGCGGACAAAATAAGGTGAAAAATATGAGGGAAGTTGAAAAAATTGGGGGAAGGTGAAACTCTCTTGGGAGGGAAAATGAAAAACCTAAGTTAGGTGGCTGCGTACAGAGAGAAGAGGGAAATGAAAAGTTAGAGGTAAATAAAGAATTCATATACTTAGAGGTAACATAATATTTGTGTTTAGATCGGACCATGTGATCATCTTTACGCACCAATATCAAAGGATCTTGTGCATTATCTACCGCCGGATCTAAATAGAAATATTATGTTACCTCAGAGTATTGAGACTCTTTACTCACAGCTATTCAAAATGAATAAATCAAGATCATTCTTCACTTATCGGACGGATAGAAGTTTGATATATACTAATCACCTAATGTATGTACAGCAGTACATATAAAAAAATTTCAAAATTTTTATTTTTATTTTTTTTACATCTAATATGTTCAAATAATACTTATACATGACATTTTTTTATAGACTTTCATCATTATATGGTCCTTCAAATTTAGAAAATATTTTTGGACCGTTCATTTTCACGCGGAAAATCAACGGTCGATCTACAATGAAATCATTCCAAATCTGTTTTAAAATGATCAAGAGAGAACATTGAACATAACCAACATAAAAGTTCGAAAATTTTATTATGTATGAGCTTCGATCCAACACGAAGTTTTTATGGCCATATGATGCTTCAATTTTTTATCAACTAGATGGATGGATAAATAAAAACAAAATTTCATCAAACTTGGGCGCAGGACAATAAATGCAGTGCTCCTTAATTTAAACGGCTCTGATCGACCAACGGATGACATATACCCGTGCATCTTCATTAACTCACAAAACAAGAGTTTATGTTTCATGTTCATGCATGGAAGATATGAGTCATATGTGCAACATGCATGTAATGCTATATAATTTAAACATGTCAAAATAATTTAAGTAAGCAATAAACATGTTATTACATTAATTATTGCATAAATTTCATAAATATAATTTCCATAGCAAACTATTTTATAAAATTAAAGTAGAATTTTGATTTTAATTGACTAAATTTAACTAAATATTTTCACTTCTATTGACACATGTTGAAGGGGTAAATAATGATGAAATTCTATAAAATTGATAATTGTAAGTATGATTTGGTCATATAAACTGTTAAAAATTTGAAATTTTTTTAATTGTTTTTATATTATTTGTTGTATATGTTTTATCGAATCTGTGCATATGTAAATCACAAAATTTATTTGTTAACTTTTAATTTTATTTTGACTTTAACAATTTGTTGTATATGTTTTATCGAATTTGACCTTACTAAATTAATGACGAATATGTTCATTATGCGTAAAATTTATGAATCAAGTAAATTATTAATCATATAAATTTTGGAAATGTCTACTTGTACTACAAATTTTATTTGAGAAAAATAATGTACTAGAAATTTTATTTGAGAAAAAAAATTGTACTACAAAATTTATTTGAGAAAAATAATTGTACTACAAATTTTAGGAAGATAAGACTTTGTATTGCAAATTAAGTTTATAACTTGCATCATATAGGGATGAATCAAATTAAATCGGTCACTTTAGACCTCTTCTAATTTTTTTTATGTATTTGTGCAGTTAATGCATCAAAATCAACAAATTTTACAATTTCGCTCAAGTACCATATTTTTCATTTCCCTCTAAAATTTTATAATTTTTTGACAACTTCCCTCCACATTTTTTGACGTCCCTCTAAAATTCATTTTCACGTCCCTCCAATTTTTTCGTGTGTTCCCTCCAATTTTTTCAGCAAATCCACTTCTCCCTCTGATTTTTCCCGAGTCCCCACTGATACGTCCCTTCCCGAGGGGGGCCGGGCTGTACTTGGACTCGGTCCAGTACGGTGCAAGCACGTCCTGTCCTAAGGGAGCAGGCCGTGCCAAGGCCGGTGGCTGGATGTGTGACTCGTCCCGATTCGAGGGAGACGGGCCGAGAGGTGGACACGCGGGGTGTCGGAGGGGTATTAACGCTCTAACCCTTTTTAATACCTCCTCTGGTTGTGGTGAGTGTGACTAATGTAGTTTTTTGCGGTCCCCCTTTCTGAGGGGTTCTCAGCCTTAAATAGGGGGGCACCCTACTGTAACGGGGTCTTGTCAGCATTAATGACGGAGGCCCGCATACTGTTGAGGGCGACTGCATAATAGGCGATAGCATCCGCATAATCTGTCACGGGCCAAATCGACGAGGCCGTGCGTCGGCTTTCTCTGGTTGTTCGGCATGTTAGGCTTTGAGCCTTGTTTTGTTTGGACCCGAGCTGGCCCTGAGAAGGGATCCGAATCTCGAGCTATCTTTAACCTCAGGCTGGCCCCGGGAGGGGTTCCGAATCCCGGGTTGTCTTTTAATCTCGGGCTGGCCCCGGGAGGGGGTTCGAATCCCGGGCTGCCTTTAACCTCGGCCTGGCTCCGAGAGGGGGTCCGAATCCCGGGCTGCCTTTAACCTCGGGCTGGCCCCGGGGGGGGGGGTCCGAATCCTGGGCTATTTTTGAGTCGTGGCCTGTTTTCTATAGGGGGAGGGGCCTATTCTGTTTCGTTCTATTTTGGGCCGGCCTTTTGTGTATTTAAATCTGGGAGTGATTTATTGGGCCAGGCCTGGGCTTTTTAAGGACCATTGGTATATGGACCTATCATTAGCCCCCGAAGCCGAAATGCATCAGCATGATGCTTTCGGGTTTTTGACTCCGGTGATGAAGGCGACTTCGGTGCTATCATGGAAGTTTGTTTCGCTTATCCCGGCTTCTTAAATTTATTCTAAGGTTCGAGTGTTAGCCCCCGAGTTGATCTCAGGGGTTTATGTGGGGTATTTGTTTATTGTCAGCCCCCGAGTTAACCCTCGGGGTTTTCCACGTTCGCATTTTGGTTATTTTATAGTTCTTGTTCGTATGATTTCTTATCGTGCCACTTATTGGTTACGCATAGTTTGTGCTGATTTTGCTTTGTCGTTATATTTCGTGATTTTGTTGCCAGCGGCCCCCAAGTTGGTCTCGGGGTTTTTGCATTCCTAAGATAGTTATGCCTGTGTTATCATTTTTCCTGTAAGGTCGTAACTTTGTCATTTCACAAGGTTTGCGAACGTTTGATACGCCTTATCTCGGGTACGTATCCCGACTAATTGTGTTGGCGTGTTATATAGCCTTGGGTGGCTAAGCGTATTTTTTAGACGAGTTACGCTTGATGTCGCGCGTCGTCGCGGTTTTTTTTTTTTTTTTAAAGTAAGTAGTCGAGGTTATCACGGAAATCATAAGTAGTTGTTAATATTCTGAAATAACCGAAAAGCACAAATACGGGATAACATCTAAATCATGCAATGCTTATAGATAAGGAAATATTGAAATCAGACCACGCGCTCGTTATCGGTATCCTCAAAGAGGTTGTCCTCGTTGAGTTCCTGTTGAGTAGCGGTGTACAAGCTCGGGCCTCCAGAATTACGGGATAAGCATCCAGGGCACCTCCAAAACCGACGTCGAGGATCTGAGCGGCCCTGGATGTCGTAATGTTCGAAACAACTCCACTCATAGCACCTCCGGCATTTCACCATCTCGTGCTTGGGTCCCTAGTCGTGGCATAGGACACACCAACGCAACTTGGGCTCGAAATCAACATCATCGTAGATATTGTTTTCGTCCCCCTTAGTGAACGAGGGTACCCCTGCGAGGGTGATGTCGATAAAGTCGCAGATTTGGAGATCCTCGTTATGGAGCATCCACTCCAAATCCTCCTCGGAGAATCGTTGTCGGAGGGCCGATCTCTCTGCAGGAGAGAGGACTTGTCTTGGGATGTAAGATCGGCGGGATTTGGGGGGAGGTTGGTCGCGGCTACTCTGACCTTGGTCCGCAGGTCTTTTAGGTTTGGAAACCACTTGTTTGATAGGCATTTCAGAAGGATGGAGTGAAAATGAGGAAAGTGATTGTCCCCTTTTACATATTGTGAGGGAAGTATTTATAGGCGCAAGTTGCCATTGTAGGCTTAAATGCTGTGGGTCCCGAATAATCCTTTGGCAGGTATGCGCCAATTGGCCTTTTAAATATTGTCAGGCGTCGAGAAATTGAATTGGCGGGAGGGCATACGTGCGTGTTGGGAGGATATGAGATGGAAATTGTTGTCGATGTGATATAAAAGATGGGTTGTGTGAGAGCAGAAGGGGTCCCGACAACAAGATTAATTTGTATGATTTTTATAAGTTTAATAACATGACATCGGAATTGTATATATTCGATATACCAGCTTCTCTCTTACAATATGGTAACAGATACATTTGTGCTAATACGTTATAATATGCAGGGCGACTTGTTCCCTGTATACCAGTACGTTGTCGAGGTGGAACCTGAGGCAGGCGGAAGAGATATTTCCGCTTCTGTCAGTTGCACTCCGGGGTCCTTCTCGGTAAGGAGACGGGTGTGATGTCGCTACTTAGGGAGCGTTCAGGCGAGGATCTCGTTATCGGTGTCCTCATAGGTATTGTCCGCTTCGAGCTCTTCCTTGGTAGCCGTGTATAAGGTTGGTCCTCCGAAGTTGAGGTCGATGCAACGGGGGCATCGCCAAAACCGACGGCGGGGGTCGGAGCGGCCTTTGATATCGTAATGATACATGTGGCGCCACTCGAAGCATGTTCGGCATTTGACCATCTCGATCTTGGGATCTTGGTCACCGCACCCCTCGCATGTGCGTAATGACGGTGCCAAAGGTTTGATGGCATTTTCGTCCTCCGGGGTGAACTTTGGACATGAGGTAAGTTTGAAGTCGAGAAAGTCTCGGATTCGGAGGTTTTCGTGGTCTAGCATCCACCCTAAGTCCGGGTGGGATATGTCTTGTAACAATACCCACCTTTCGCCTTCCGAGAGTGTTCGCCGTGGTGGTTGCGAGGGGTTAGGGCTGGGTCGGTGGGGAGGTGACTTGCGGGGAAGGGTAATGTTGAGGCGTCGCTGCTCGGGTTTGTTAACCGAGTCGCTCGACGACATTATGAGGGTGGATGGAGCGAGGATTAGTTTACATAATGGAGAATCGGTTGATGGGGAATGAATTTCTTATGGCTGAATGGGTCAATATATAGGCGGGGTAGTGCCATTGGTTATCGCGTCTGGACCCCATTAAGTCTTTGAAAGCTGGGGCTAGGCGATTTGATGGGACGAGAGTAGGCCTGTTGTTTGACCAGCGTTGGTTTTGAGGCGTTTTGGAATTTTCTGAACGGTTATTTCGAGGTGTCATTAGTAGGAGATTCGCTTTGCCAAGAGCATTTTAACTCAAGGGGTTTAAGTTAGGGGGGGCTTATTTTTGGTTGGCCGATATTTAGGGAACGTGCGTGGTTGCATATACGAGATGCATGAGTTGGAGTAGAGAATGTCTTTATGCCGCGAGGGCGTGTCGCGGGACAGTTATGCCGGTGATTTTGTCGAGATTTATTCCTTGATTCGAGTTATCTCGAGTCGTGCCTTTTAAAATGAGGGGAAGGTGGTTTCATTGCCTGTTTTGTCTGGACTATTTAAGACGCGTGACATGGAATGTTCTGCTAATGTTCGCATGGTGGCTTTGTTTTCCTGCTATTGGTAAGATTAGAAGTGAGACATGTGTGCCCGGGACTGTCCTGAGACAGGGGGTGTACCAACTTGCGTTGGTAACAAATGGAGTTGGTGTCACTAGCTGACTAGTCTCAGGTAGCATGTCCGTGTTTGTTCCACGATTTACCCGGGACTGAATGGTTGTGAGGTAGACGGCGCTCATTGGTTATCGATATGATAAACTGCGTTGTAATGATGTTCACTGTTTTATTGCGACGAGGTTGTAATGTGAGCGATGTGTATTTAGTGTTTTGTCTTAGCGCCGACATCGTTGTTACACGAATATGTTTTCAGAAATTTTTGCAAAGTAGAAAAGGTTATAACTATAGATATGTTTTCAGAAATCGTTGTTACATCGTTGTTACACGAATATGTCTTAGCGCCGACATCGTTGTTATGTGGTTTACAGAGTTTTCATTCTCAACAAAAAGAGATGTTCTTGGAGGTAACATATAACAGAAATCTTATCCCCCCATATTCAGGAACAAAAGGAGGGGGGATGGTGAACGTTCAGCAAGGTCGGTAGGGCAACCTCGCGTAGTGCATCAATCGCTGAAGTCGCCGACCGAGGGAGATTTTTCTTCGGGGTCGATGTCGCTAGACCCAGTGCTGCTGTAGTACAGCGGGTTGCCCTCGTCGCCGTCCTCGTCACTGTCCTTTTCCATGTCGTCCAGAGAGTTGAGGATGGCCACACATTCGTCACAGTGCTAGGCCTCTAGACCCGGGATGGAGAACGGGTAATGAGTCTCCTCGGGTTGGCAGGCCTGGTGGAACCTCTGTCGGCATCGGTGGCATCGGGGCATGTCCGCCCGGTTGCCTCTCTTTCTGCATGCGGGGCAGGTCCTGTGGATTATCGGCTTGCGTGGAGAGCGTCGGGGGGACGCGGTTGGCGGGGCATTGCGGTGAGACTTCAGGCAACAGGGGCAGTGTTCGTAAGAGCGTACTTCAACGTCGACCAGGTATTCGATGAAGTCCTGGAGCTTACGATTGGGACTTGACAGCATTCGGTCGAGGTTACGTCGCGGGAAGAAACGGAGCCAGTTTGAGCGGACCTGAGGGAGTAGGTCTCGGACATTAGTCGGGCACCTCGGCCTCGGATTGCTGGATTGGCCTTTGTCTAGGGGTTTCTTGCCGCGATTGTCGGATGGTTTTGGTGCCATGGCTCCGAGATTTTGTTAATCGAATATGTTGTGGATAGGTACGGAGGGCCCGTATATATATATATAACGGAGGCTACTGTTCGGGCAATAAATGCGTGTCAGACCGTCATAAATGCTCAGACCTGCTTGCGTCAGCAGGATCGGCTACAATTTTGACCGTACCGTCCGTTATTTCGGGTAAACGATAATCCTAGTGTAGGGTCAAGGTTGATTCTTCGGAACGGTGCGAGGTTAACGTTTTGCGGGGCAGCATACTTCAAGATTGTAGGGGATCTACGTCATGTGGATTTTTGTACGCACGAAGCCGAAGAGACGCCACGGTGTAATATTACTACATATTTTAGCGCCAGGGGGCTGAAGCGACGCGACGTTTTAGGTTTTTGAAGCGACTAGTCGAAGGGACGCGAGACACGTGTCGAGGGATGTTCCTTGAGATGCGCTGATTTTTACGGCTCTTTACGGGGGCCCTATATAAAGAGAGGCGGGCCCGAGCGTGTATCCGTTTTCACAAGTTCCATTATCGGGGTATTCTCGTTCATCACTCTCGCGTATAAGGACAATTGGCGAGGACGACTGCACGAACACCTCGCGGGAGTGTCGCTCGCGAAACCGTAAGTACCATTGTCGCAATCATTACGTTCGGGCTCTGGTATCTTCGACCGATATCGAGAGTTAGTAAGTCGGTACTCTTGGAAAGAGCGGAGGGTTTATTTTAAGGAGGGGATTCTAGCCGCACTAGCAGTGTGCTTCTTGGTACTATTACAAGTACCGAGCTCTTAGCGTGGTGTGAGAGGTACCGTTCTACCCTTGCGTGTCTGTCACACGCGAGGTCCAACGGTCGTTCTGTGGGGTAGTTTCTGGACGAATTCTTTTTAAATGTCGGGCGGGGAAGTTAACTCTGGTTCAGAAGGGGATTTTTTTGACTGGGAGGCAGCCGTGGATTGGGATGATATATACCCGGAGTCATATGTCGATTGGAAGGCGGCGCAACCGGAGTCTTCGGTGGACAGGGCTGCAACCGAACTGGATTCTTCAGACGAGCCCATCGATTGGAGTGATCCAGCGATGTGGGATCATGGGATAGAGGGTAAAGGCGCCGGAAAGTCGAAAGCGGCCTTGGAAAGGGCTTTCGCTGCGTCGGGTAAGAGGATCGTGCCCTCGGTAATGTCTCTCGTTGCTGACCATCTTATTAACTTGCCTTTGCAGTCAGCGAAGATGGGAGGGAAGAAAAAGATAGTTCGGGAACGAGTCCCGTTGGAGAAAGCGGATCCCTCGTATTATTCTTCTAGCAAAAGCGAGAGTCGCTCAATTGATGAGGATAAGAGTCGGAGGAAGTCGAGGTGCAAGATCGCCAGGGGTCTTCCCGGGAGATGTCAGTTTCAGCGCACTCGCAGGCATCAAAAAAGAAAAAGAACTCTAAGGAACCCCCCTCCTCGAAGAGGAAGCGCCTCGGGCACGCGCGTGATGCGCAGTTTGTGGAAGTTAGTCTTCTGTTCCCATCAGCGACGGGTTGTCGCAGTCAGAGTTGGTGGGTTGATGTTTTTTACGACGAGCTCGTAGAAAGGAAGCGAGAGGTCGCATTTCTTTGGACCGGTTAAGGTTCTTATTGCCGCAAGCGGACGATCGAGCCCATGATGATGAGAAAGGGCTCTGCATTTACTGGAAGATGCCCCGATGCGGGTTCCAGTTGCCTTTGACCTCATTCCAGGTTACTTTTTTGAAGGCGCTAGATATAACCCCTACCCAACTGACAAGCGTGGCATGTTTCGAGAAGCTATTCGACGAATTTTGGGTTTACTTTAACGGGTTACGACCGAGTGTGGCCCTGTTCGCACATTATTTTAGTCTATGCGTAGCTTCATCGGATTTTGTTGCTGTGAGGAGGAGAACTGAGGCGCCGGAAATTTTCGACTATGAGGCGCATAAGAAAATCTTGAGGAAAAATGATAGCTGGAATAGGGGCTGGGTGTATTTGACTGAGCCCGAGGAGGTTGAGTCGTTACAAGGCATTCATCGCTCGTGGCGACAGATTAAGAAGGGTGAAAGTGATAGTTCGTGGGAGGGGAAGCCCGAGATGAGTGACTTCCAGATGAGCGCTGCTGATGACCTGGCTGTCGAGGTTATCGGGCAGTTGTCGTAAGGTAGTTCTTTGCGCATATATATATATATATTTCTTTAATAAAGAATCTTAACTGTTTCCCTATATATATGACCCCTGAGTTCATATTTTTGCTGCAGCTTTTGGCCTAATGGATTTCACCTTCAATGGGCTGAAGGCAATCCCCGAGTTGGTCTGTTCGCACGTGGATGGGCTGTATTCCGGGTCACCAGCGACCAGGGTGGCTCCTGCTCAACCGCCTGCTGGTGTTGAGGAGCGTGCGGTCAAGAAGGGGGCCGGGGGTGCAGAGTCGAGGAAACGGAGGGCGACGCACGAAATTGATCGTGACGTCAAAGGGAAAGGGCCAACTACAAATAAGAAAAGGAACGTGACGCGGCCACCTTTAGCCCCGAGCCCGAGGGACGTCGCCACTACCCCCTCGTCGGAAGTAGCAGTCCCCCCTTCGGGTGCGGCTTCAGTCGTGTTAGCTCAAGAAGTTCCGGCATCAACTGGGGGCCAGGTGGAGACGGGAGTTCGAGCACGATTGCTTCTCCTGAGACGGCACCTACTCCGTCCGAGGGGTCTCGCAAGGTTGGTCTTCCGGGCAATGTTGGGGTAGGAACCATATGTAAGACTCTCTTCCCGTTAAGTCAACCGGACGGGTGCCTCGCCTTGTTCCCTCATTTGGCTAAGATGCAAAGCGCTAAGGAGCGACCTCTGGAGAGCGCGACGTATTATAGGGAGGCCTTCCGCGCCTTGGAGCCCCCTTATTTGGGTCGACTTATCCAGAAGCGCGGGGGTGGTATGATGCTGGATGCGGTGGGTCGCCTTTTCGAGATAGGCTGCCTGTTTGCTCGTGCGGCGGAGGCGATGACTGCCAAGAATTTGACAGTGGCCCAATCTCCTGTAGAGCCGGGGGACTTGACAGCGGCCATTGTGGAGAGGGATTACTGGATGGAGAAGTACAAGTCTTCGAGTGACGACTACCAAAAATTTCGGGGCTCGGTGGTTGGCAGCGGTGAGGAGGTCGATAAGCTAAGGAGCGAGGTGGAAGCAAAGACCCGTGCGGTAGAAAAAAGCGAAAACTGCGCTAAAAGGAGCACTGAGATGCTCCAGGAGGCCGTGGCTAAGCTTGTTGACAGCGAAGCGGAGGTAAATGAGCTGAAACGGACAAACGAGGAACAGGCCCGGGAGTTGACGCTCGTGCGGGAGCAGCTATCCCAAGCCTTGCTTGTGATCAAGAACTCACAAGCGGAGCGTCTCGATCATGAAAGGGAGGTGATTCGAGAGTTACTGGTTAGTGACCCTTTTAAGCTTGCTGCAATGTTGTCGTTGATAGGAATGATAAAAAAGCAAGTTTATACGGAGTTATCCATTTTGGCCGGTATTTATCCTTTCGCTCCTGAGGACCTCAGGTATATGCCAGTGGCGGACGAAGACGGGGCCCCCCAAGGTCTGATAGGATATGAGTGGGATAGGGCTGGCGGTCAGCTGCTTCGCCCCGATGGCGGGCTCGTTCTTCCGAGAATGGATCTAATGAGCTGTGTGCCCAATATGCCTTTTCATACTTGGCGCAAGGTTGCACCGTGGCCTCATCATTTGGACAGAGAGGATACGCCGCCGCAGTCTCCTCAAGACCATGTGGAAGGCAGCGAGGGTCCTACGGTCCAAGAGACCGTCTCGGGTACTGTCGAAGGAGAGGCTTCGCTGGACAAGGTGGATTACAATCAAGAGCCGGGAGACGACCCTCCAGAAAACCTCGAAGTGAACCAGGTATAACTCTTTTCTCTCTACACATATATCGTGACACGAGGTTTAATCTGAATAGTCACCCGACATTATTTTGTTTGTTGCAGGACAAGGACGAGTAGGTATGTCGCGGCTAGATGGACGGGCGGAGCACATCCTTCTTTATTTTTTTTTTATTTATATTTGAGCGTATTTGGTGTGAGGAACCCTCCAAGATGTTGAGGTTTTTACAGAACTTGTTGTATGTTTTTGCTCGGGTGGTTTACTGGGGAATGTTTCTCAGCCACCCGAGATAACAGTTGACTTGACAATATTTATGTTTATGTTTTCTTACTTTGACATACGATTATTGTGACATAAGCCTTATGGCCGTATAGGTTCGGGGTGGCGGAACGTTCTCATCGAACGGCCTCACCTTTGTTTGCACCGCGATGGCGGGCGACACTTTATCTGCATCACTTTGCATTATCCAGCGATGTGTCTGTCGGTTCTTTCTTTGGTTCGGGGTACTCGAGATACTTTCCTTATACGCGCTTGTACCGCAGATATAAAAAAATAGACAATTTTCTTACCTTGTGAGGCGTGCTTCCGCGACTTCCCAAAGTTGGTGAGGTTCTCGGCCCCCTTTTTCCTATGGCTCGTCTCGCAGAGATGCCTGCTTGCAGGTTGTTCGCATTGCGTGATGTATTATTGCGCATTGCCCCGAAGGGCTTGTCCTCTGCGTCATGAGGCCGGTAGGTACATTCCTGCGAGACTTTTGTTCAGGCATGCAATTATGCCGACTTGTTTGTCTCGCGAGGCCAGTAGATTATTCCTGCGAGACTTTTTGTTCGGACATGTTGCCATGCCTACTTGTTGTCTCTCGAGGCCGGTAGATTATTCCTGCGAGACTTTTTGTTCGGACATGTTGCCATGCCTACTTGTTGTCTCGCGAGGCCAGTAGATTATTCACGCTTATCCCGCAAGACTTTCGTTTGTACCTATTGCATAGGCAAGCTCGTTGTCTTTGCGGATGGCGGAATGTTTTATCCGGTTTTGTGCGTGTTCGTTGCCCCGTCGGGCTTTCGTTTACGTTGTGCGTCGGGATCCTTGGAGAGATTTTTTCGTTATCCCACGGGTTTCCGCTATTATCTCTCCAAAGCAGAGTTATGCGCATTCGTTATTCTTTTGGGATTTTCGTTCGCTTTTTGCATAACTGTCCCTTTTGTTTTCGCGAGTCATGTGTATTCGTTGCTCTTTGCAGAGTTTTCGTTCACACTTTTGTGACTCGCGCCTGTGTTGCCATGTTCGAGAGTCATGTGTATTTGTTGCTCTTTGCAGAGCTTTTATTCACACTTCTGTGACTCTCGCCTGTGTTGCCTTGGAGAATTGTTTTGCTGCTTCGTGCTTCCGGTCATTTGGCCCGAGACTAGCGCGAATTTTCCTCGCAAGGCGCATCGTGCGTACTCGTCATCCTTTCAGAGTATTCGTTCGTACTTTGCACGACTAGCGCACGCTCGCTGTTATGGAAAAGTTGTTTCGGACTTTTTTATGCTCAAGGGCCTTTGGTCTGAAGTTATTATAATAATTTCCGGTTTTGTCGGTTAAGACATATGTTACCAGTAGGCTTTTTATCCTTTTGCTATGAGGAGTGCTGTTGTTTTGTTGCGGAGGCGTTCGTTGCCCATTAGGCTTTCGTTTATCCTCTTAACGCAATAATTTTATTCTTTTATAGGGGCATTTATTGCCCGTAAGCTTTTGTTTGCCCTTGTGATAGTCAGTTGTTTTGTGAGGTGATCTCGACGGCAATTCTGTGTCGTCGGGCCCCGAATTTGTTAGTCAAACATCGCACACCAGGCCGTGCTTATAACATCGCACAGGCGCCCTTGACCATACACGGGCATTCCCGCGTTGATCCAAACGTACGAGCCATCGGGCCGTGCTTATAATATCGCACCGACGCCCTTGACCATACACGGGCATTCCCATGCAGGCTGGTCCAAAAGATACAAGAGAATAATTACATTTTTGCAGACGGTATGTCCGCTGCTATACCTGTTCTTCCCCCCCTTTTTTTTAAACATAAAATCTTCGAAGGTGGACAACGTTCCAAGGCCTGGTGAGCATTCGTCCGTCGGGACCTTCGAGCTCGTAAGCTCCTTTGCTGCAGGCGCGAATTACCCGGAAGGGGCCTTCCCAATTAGGTTGAAGCTTACCGACATGCTGCCCTGTAGCTTCGATCTTTTTTAACACCAGGTCGCCTGGTTCGAATGCCCAGGGTGACACGCGTTTATCGAAGGCGCGTTTCACCCTTCGCTGGTATTCTGCGGTCCGGACGCGGGCTTTGTCTCGGAGTTCTTGGACTAGCTCGAGCTCAACTGCGTGCTTCGGGGTTGTCTTCCGTGGAATAAGCCGTCATCCGCAGGGAAGGTGCAATGAGTTCGAGAGGTGTGACGGCCTCCATGCCATATACTAGGGAGTATAGTGTTTGCTGGGTAGCCTCGCAGGGAGTGGTTCTGTATGCCCAAAGAATCTCATCCAGTTTGTCGGGCCAATTTTTCCTGTTGGAGGCCACCTTCTTTCTTAATCCATCAAGAATGGTCATGTTAGTGACTTCGGCCAGACCATTGCTAGCGGGGTGGCTAACCGAAATGAAGTTGCTGCGAATGCCCAGCTTCTCTAGGAAGGACACGGTGACGTCGGCATTGAACTGCGTGCCGTTGTCGGAGATCAGTGCTTGTGGGATGCCGAAACTGCACACGATATTGCGCCATATAAAATTTTTGGCGGCCTCTGCCGTGATGTGGGCTAATGCCTTGGCCTCAACCCATTTCGTGAAGTATTCCACGGCCACTATGATCCATTTTTGCTATTGGGCAGCCATGGGAAAAGGACCTAGGATATCGATCCCCCAGAGGTCGAAGGGCCAGACTCCCGAGATCGTGATCATGTCATAGCCCGGGACGCTGGATAATCGGCAGTGATATTGGCACCTTTCGCATTTTCGCGCCATATCAGCCGCATCTTGCTGCACCGTGGGCCAATAGTATCCTGCGCGCAGAATTCTTTTTGCTAAAGTTTTGGCTCCCTGGTGGCTGCCACAGAGTCCCTCGTGGACTTCTTCTAGCATTGTCCGGGCGTCTTTTCCTCCGATGCACTTAAGCCATGGCCGGGCATATCCTCTTTTGTATAACTGGTGGTTGTATATCGAGTACAAAAGGGCAATCTTCTTCAATCTCCCGGACGCCAGCGGGTCCTCAGGTAAGGTCCCCGAGGTGAGGTATGCCCACATGGGAGCGTACCAGGTGTCTTCGGGTTCATTAATAACATAGGCTTTCTTCGCGCCATCCGAGATACTCGACTCGGGAATATCCATCACTATCACGGGGCGGTCCTTGTCGAGGTTTCCTGCTGCCCCTAGTTTGGAGAGGGCATCTGCTTGACAGTTCTGGTTCTGGGCACATGTTCTATCACCACCCTATCAAACTGTCGCATCAAGGAATGGAACTGCACTCGGTATCGTCGCAATCGGTCGTCATGTACACGGCACTCTTCGTTAATTTGTCTGACCGCGAGTTCGAAATCACTATGGAGATGGACTTGTCGGGCTCCTAGTCCCGCGGCTAACTTGAGACCTGCTATCATGGCCTCGTACTCGGCAGTGTTATTAGTTACAGGGAACTGGAAGTGGAGTGCGTAGTTGAGTGTTTCTCCCTGGGGCCCGTGAGAGCTATTCCTGCTCCTGCTCCCTGATGGGAGGAGGCTCCGTCGACATAAAGAGTCCACTTGCCGTCCAACTCTTCGGGGGCTCCCGAGTACTCTGCGATAAAATCCGCAAATACTTGTGACTTGATTGCATTCTGGGGGTGGAAGGTGACGTCGAATTCTGTTAATTCGAGTGCCCAAGCCAACACGCGGCCCGAGGAATCAAAGTTCACGAAGGCCTTCTTCAGGGGTACTCCGGTATACACCTTGATCGGGTGGGACTGGAAGTATGGTCTCAGTTTCCAAGCCGTAATTATAAGGGCATAGGCCGCCTTCTCCATCTGTGTGTACCGGGTCTCGGCATCTCGGAGCACATGTGACACAAAATATATGGATTTTTGCTCCCGCCCCTCTTCTCGCACTAATGCAACACTGACCGCGTGGTTGGTTGTGGCCAGGTATACAACTAGCGTGTCCCCATCCATGGGTCGGCTGAGGCAAGGTGGACTGGCCAGGTACTCTTTCACTTTATCGAAAGCTATCGCACATTCCTCGGTCCACTCAAATTTGGAGGATTTGCGCATGGCTTTGAAGAAGGGGAAGCAAACATCGCCGGATCGAGCGATAAATCGGTTCAGCGCTGCAAGTCGGCCCGTGAGCGACTGAAGTTCCTTGAGGTTTTGGGGAGGTTTCATATCGAGGATGGCCTGCGACTTGGAGGGATGTATCTCTATGCCTCTCATGGACACCATGAATCCGAGGAACTTTCCTCCTGTATGACCGAAGAAGCTCTTCTTGGGATTGAGTTTTATGTCAGCCTGATTGAGCGTCGCGAATGTCTCGCGCAGGTCCTGCACGTGGTCCAGGTCGGACATGCTCTTCACTAGAAGGTCATCTACGTAGGCCTCTACATTCTGACCTATCTGCTCGTGGAACACCTTATTCACCATTCTTTGGAAAGTAGCCCCCGCATTCTTTAGCCCAAAAGGCATTACTCGGTAACAGTATAACCCAGAGTGAGTTGTGAAAGCCGTCTTGTCTTCATCTTCTGGGCACATCTTGATTTGGTTGTACCCCGAGAACGCATCCATGAAGCTTAGGAACGCGTGTCCGGAGGTGGAATCTACCAGTTGGTCGATCTTTGGCAAAGGGAAAGGGTCCATAGAGCACGCCTTGTTCAAGTCGGTGTAATCGATACACATCCTCCAATCCCCATTAGCTTTTCTCACAAGCACAGGGTTCGCCAACCATTCCGGACAAGTCACATTTCTGATAAAACCGGCTCCTAGTAACTTGGCTACCTCTGCCTTAACTGTCGAGCGCCTCTCGGATCCCATATTCCTTCTCCTCTGTACCACAGGCTTTGCGCCCGGTTTGATGTGTAAGCGGTGTTCCGCTATAGACCCTGAGATCCCGGGCATGTCTGCGGCGGTCCATGCAAACACTGCCTGGCTTTTCCGGAGGAAATCGATTAATTTCTCCCTTGCTCTTCCCTGAATTGCTTTGCCAATGTTCAGAAATCTGCCGTCGCCGAGGTCGACCTGGTCGACCTCGTCGGCTGGCCCGATAGGTGTATTTAACTCTCCTTTATCGGTAGGGTCCAAGACCAGGGACGTATGCGGGGGTAGGAATTCTGGGCTGGATCGCAGGCGCGGGCCAGTGAGACCTGATCTCACCCCTGCTTTCATATCCACTTGATTGACCGCTCCTCCTCGCCCTTCGAGGGAAGTTTGGTAGCATTCTCGGGCCGCCTGCTGTTGCCCACATTCTTCTCCCACCCCGTGGCTGGTAGGGAATTTGATCTTTAAGTGGGGAGAAGATACTATGGCTCCAATTTTGTTCAGGGTGCCTCTCCCAAGGATTGCGTTGTAAGCGGAAGGTGCATCCACTACTAGGAAGTCCACCATGGCTTCAGTGGTGCGAGGCGAGGACCCAAAGGCTACTTTCAACCGGGCGATCCCTTTGGGGCGGAGGGAATCGCCAGTGAACCCAACTAGCGGTGTCACCTTCTTCTGGGACTTCTCAAGCTGTATTCCCATCTTCTCAAAAGCCGAGAAATATAAGATGTCGGCTGAGCTTCCCGTATCCAGGAGGATTCTCTTCACGCCGAACTCCTCTATTTTGAGCCTTAGCACTATGGGATCATCATGGGGCCATGCAATGGTGCCGAAGTCTTTCTCAGAAAAGTATATAGCTTCGTCTATCCGGGGCCTCTTCCTTTCGAGGGGTCTTTCAATGTTCAGTATGGTAGGGTACGGCTTGGTGGTGCTTCGATTATGTTTCTCAGGGGCCACCACCTCATGGCCCCCGCTAATAACATTGATCTCTACACTGGGCTGCCTGCCGGATGTTCCCGGTCCTTTTCCCTTGCCTTCTTCGGACTTTGGTCCTGTGTACCTAGGCCCCTTGTACTCATCCCGGTAGGAAGCCTTCTTTTTGTATTCGGCTTCCCCACTGTACTCTCTTGTGAACTTTTTGAAGAATTCCGGCTTGATATACTCGATCAGTTTTCCTTCCCTAGCCAATTTTTCTAACACGTCCTTCAGCTGTAGGCAATCTCCCGTGGAGTGCCCATTGAAGCGGTGGAACAAACATTCTGCAGTCCCATCTTTTTTCTCGAAAATGCCCTTGCGCAACGGCCTTGGGACGTCGGGCATGTCCTTTATTATATGGTACATCTCGCTCCTCCTCTTGATAAAGGGGGCATATCGCACGTAGTGGGGTCGGTAGCCCTCTCTGCCATCTTCGCGCCGTTCTTCCTGTGGCGCAAGCAGGGTATTTCTTTTTGGTGGTTCTCGTCTTCGACACGGACCGCCACTAGGCTGTCGGTCACGCTGCCGTTATTTTGGTGATCTGGACCGCGGCCTAACGAACTGGACGGCATCCTCTTCGGCCCGAATGTACCCTTCAGCAAAAGCCAAGAACTTCGGTAAGCTCTTAAATTCTCTCTTTCGGGCATCATACCGGAGGGTGCCCGGTCCTCCTTGCCAAAGTCCATTCTGTACAGCTGCCAGGGCGATGTCCTCACTGTAGTTTCGGACCTCCCTAGAGGCCTTCACGAACCTATTTACAAAGGTCCGAGTGGTCTCTTGGTGTCCTTGAACGTACTTTAGAAGGGAGTCACAGGTGGCGCGCGGAGGTCGGAGCATATCGTAGCGGGCCAAGAAAGCTCTCGCTAATTGGTCAAAGGTCTTTATCGATCCTTGCTTCAACCTCATGTACCACTCCCACGCCTCTCCAGTGAGGCAAGTGGTAAAAATACGGCACGCGACGGCATCCGATGCCCCATGCAGTCGAAGCCTTTCGTAGAACCCGTACATAAAGTTCTGAGGGTCCTGAACGTCACCACTTCCTTGGAAGCATGGGAGGCCGACATGGTATTTGAAGTCACCCATGGGGGCCTTGTAAAGTTCCGGGGCTAATGGTCCCTCCAAAATATTCATCGACCCGGAACGAGTCCCTGCTCTCCTTCTTTCTCTCTCAGCTATCTCTTTCTCCACCCCTTTCTTGATCATGGTGTTTATCATCGCCATGTCCATCCCTGCGGCATCTGTTGTGGTGCGCGGTTTCCGTCGCTTCTTAGAGGTGTCTGGCGACGCTCTTCCCGCGAATAATGAGACGGATCATCCTTCCTTGAGTGACGAGACTGGTCATCCTTCCTCGAGTGGCGAGACTGTTCTTCGGGTCGCTTCCCGAGGCCTTCTCGAGTTCGCCCTGTTCTCGCTCGACTAGCACTCCTTCTCGAGCTGGCCGCCGCGGACGAGCCTTCGCTTTCTACCTGTTCGGTTCCAAAGGATAACCTCCGCCTCGGTCCACCATCCTGTCTCGTCTCCCCCTCGCCCACAAGAGTCTCGAGTTCGGGGTCGGGATTGTCAAAGTCGCGTTCAGTATCATGCGGACCAGGCTCTGGATTGTTCGACCCGGGTTTGGTTTGGATTAGCTGTACTACAGGCGGCGGGGGGTGAATCATCCTCCCCCCGGGGGCCGAGGTGGGAGTTTGGGGATGATATGACAGGTTGGGATCGGCTTGTGCAGGGTAGTGTGCTAAAGGGGTGGCCGGGTACTGTCGGTATGGAGAAGCATATTGTGGGTATGGAGGATAATTGTATGGAGGTGGATATATATATTGCGGAACGTATGGAGAATGGTATTGGGCGTAGATCATCTGGTTCTGGGTATTTTGGGGGGTCGACCCGATCTGCCCGGTGGCTTGGGCAGTCACGATAGTCGAGTCAATCAGTCTCACAATTGGTGCGGAAACTCCGAGGGACTCCCAGCCCATCCCGAGTTGGGTGATCGGTATCCCTTCGGACGGCATGCCCAATGAATGGGTCGGAGGGACAATTGGGCTGGAGGTCTTCTGGTTCACTTTGCCGAGGGGGTTTTTACTCGTTGCCCCCACGCTCGGGTCACATTGGGGAGTTTTCTTCTAGGGTTCTTTGGATTTCAGGCCCGAGGTTAGGTTGGTCAGGGGTTTCACATTCTCAGTTCTTCGGTTAGATAGTTTCGTTCGCCGAGCAATCTCCTCGGGGGTGGGCTTGCCCACGTCTGTTTGTTTGGTTACGGAAGTCATCTGGCTCAGTTGAGGCTGGGGGCCCCACGGTGGTTGATACGTCCCTTCCCGAGGGGGACCGGGCCGTACTTGGACTCGGTCCAGTAAGGTGCAAGCGCGTCCTGTCCTAAGGGAGCAGGCCGTGCCAAGGCCGGTGGCTGGATGTGTGACTCGTCCCGATTCGAGGGAGACGGGCCGAGAGGTGGACAAGCGGGGTGTCGGATGGGTATTAACGCTCTAACCCTTTTTAATACCTCCTCTGGTTGTGGTGAGTGTGACTAATGTAGTTTTTTGCGGTCCCCCTTTCTGAGGGGTTCTCAGCCTTAAATAGGGGGGCGCCCTACTGTAGCGGGGTCTTGTCAGCATCAATGACGGAGGCCCACATACTATTGAGGGCACCCGCATAATAGGCGATAGCATCCGCATAATCTGTCACGGTCCGAATCGACGAGGCCGTGCGTCGGCTTTCTCTGGTTGTTCGGCATGTTAGGCTTTGAGGCTTGTTTTGTTTGGACCCGAGCTGGCCCTGAGAAGGGGTACGAATCTCGGGCTATCTTTAACCTCGGGCTGGCCCCGGGAGGGGGTCCGAATCCCGGGCTGTCATTTAACCTCGGGCTGGTCCCGGGAGGGGGTCCGAATCCCGGGCTGCCTTTAACCTCGGGCTGGCCCCGGGAGGGGGTCCGAATCCCGGGCTGCCTTTAACCTCGGGCTGGCCCCGGGGGGGTCCGAATCCCGGGCTGTTTTTGAGTCGTGGCCTGTTTTCTGTAGGGGGAGGGGCCTATTCTGTTTCGTTCTATTTTGGGCTGGCCTTTTGTGTATTTAAATCTGGGAGTGATTTATTGGGCCAGGCCTGGGCTTTTTAAGGGCCATTGGTATATGGACCTATCACCCACCTTCCTCTCTATCAATTTATCAAGTCCTGCCTTCCTCTCAGCCAGTCAGCCGCACCCCACTTCCCCAATCAATCTCACCCTCCCCTCTCTACCTCTCAAATTACATCTTCGCCTCAATTCTTCTCCAGGACCTCCCCTCTCCATCTCTCAAATTATGAATCTGACCCCAGCCCCCAAACCCTCCCCCCACCGCTCTCTCTCTCTCTAAGACCGAGCACCCAATATGCACAGAAGGTATTTGTGGAAATGCCTAAATGGGAAGAACAATTAACACGACCAACACTTACCATATTTAATAGGTGATTTTTTTTCCCATATTTTTTATAATGTCTGTTTCATTTGGTCAGTTGCTATTAGATGATAAATTCAAAGTCAATCCTTAGGTAACGGTTGATAGTTTTATCTTGTGGTGCATGTAAGGTGTTTGTTGAAATGCCCCGCAGAATTAGGCTAAAGTATTATGCTAAAGTGACCATTAGGACTAATTCAATGCTTAGTGTTTTGTTTGAATATGTGTTATTTAAGGCAAACATTGATTGGTTTCAGTAGATATCTTGAGGTTCTTGATATTGACTAGTAAAAGAATATTGGGGCCTATTCTTGATAAGCATATATAGGTACCACTATTTCCACTTTAGGTGATTTTTATCCCAAATTTTTGTTAATTGTCTGTTTCATTTGGTCAGTTGCTGCTAGATGATAAATTCAAAGTCAATCCTTAAGTAGTTGATAGTTTCATAATGGTTGATAGTTTTATCTTGTGGTGCATGTAAGGTGTTTGTTGAAATGCCCCGCACAATTAGGCTAAAGTATTATGCTAATAATGTTCACTACAGCTATTATTTAATTATTGATTTGCTTGTATCGGATGTAAACTTTTAAATTTTGGTCCATGCAGACACCCATACTGTGGCTACATGGTATAGATGACCAGATTGTATTGTTCGAACTGGTGCAAACCTAAGGAAAACTGGTGCAAATGGTGACCAGATTGTATTGTTTGAATAGAACAAGTTAAAATCATTTTTAGACTAATTAACTTAGTTCACACTTACTTCCTCTTCAGAAATTTATTTCTTAATTTTTCTCATTCCAGAGGATTAATTTGACAGGGGGTTTCCCACTTTGTGACGGGAAACTGAAATGATTCAGAGATTTTGCCAGAGACAATGGCTTGAGAAAAGGCGATAGATTGGTAGTAGAGTTAGCTTAGTGTTTTGTTTGAATATGTGTTATTTAAGGCAAACATTGATTGGTTACAGTATATATCTTGAGGTTCTTGATATTGACTAGTAAAAGAATTGTGAAATTGTAACAAAAGAAACCCTGAACAAAATCATAATCAAACATTGCTATGTATATATTACAGGGTGAGATGGGAGAAGAGGATGCGAATATGGAGGTAATGAAATGCCAGCAATGCAATACCCCGACTAGTCAATATCAAGAGAGAAGCCGAACCAAATAGGCCTAGAAGTTCTTCCAGTGACTCCTCTTCTTCTAGTGGTAAGTAAATTATGATAGTTTTAAGGGGATAATCGTCAAATTGGACCAAATTGGAGTATTATGGTATATCTTGTTTGTTTATTGTGCAAAATGAAATGAGACCAAATTAAATCTTGCTTCTGGAATGAAATTATAAAATGAAACGAGGAGACCAAAAACATTATTGTATTAGTCTACCTATTACTTACTGTTTTGTAAAAAAAAATGTTACCTTGGTGTTTAGAGCAAGCTAGCAATGTATTCTCAAAAACCTTAATTCTAGTAGAAACAGGTGTAATTCATTCGTAGATACTTCGCATGAAAACAATTTGAGACTGTTTTAAGTTGAAATTTCGATTGAAGTTAGGGGCGATTGTAATAAGGCAGCAATGGACCTCTCCATTCATGCCTAGAATTGAGACATCTTCACTACAGATAACAGCAGGATTTGTTTAGATATCAGCAGGATTTGTTTCTAGATAACAGCAAGATTTATTTCTATAGAATAGTTTTCCATTTCTGTTTTTCACAGCTCACCTTCTGTCTTTGAGCTCATGTACGTTGGCCTATATTAAGGCATGTAATAATCTTCTTTAATATAATGAAAAATAACATCTGATTTCAGATTGCTCGATGGAAGGGAGGTGGTGGTGAAGAAGCTTGGGCCGCATCGAGGCTATTTTAGATTGATCAATTACTAAATCACACTGAGCATAGTTATAACTTTTTCGCAATTACTCAGCATCTTTTGGTTTATTTGCAAGTAATCCGAAAATTATTGGCTCTTAGCAAGGATAGTTAAGTGTTACATGATTTAGGTGCAATTTTTGTAGGATGGAAACACTGAATTGAAAGGCATCCATATAGCTAGAACATGATTTATTTATGAAGACCTTGCTCTGCAGTACTCCATTTATGTGTCTAAAGGGAACATTTAGTGAATATTCTCACTCAACGGAAGATGCTGACAATGAGACAGTTGATGTATGGCAATTTGGAGAATTATTTTGTATCTCAATTACTTTGTAAGATTTCACTATTTAAGACAAATATTCCAATTTAAGTTTCCGAATTATTTGTGTATCTTAAATATTATACTCTTTTCAAACTACTGCTGTAATTCTTGTTGCTGTGGTTTACAAAATAAATTCAATTTGAAGGGAGACATTAAAAATATACAGAAAAGGCTATGCACTGTAATACAAAACAAGTTACAAGGGAAAGCCCTTGCAAATAGTAGTTGTCAGAATAACCGGACTTTTTACAAGCGTAGTGTAGGACTTCTTACAAGGGCCTTCAGAATAAAATAATAAAAACAGAATCTTCAAAACTTGTTACAAGGGTCAGCCCTTGCAACTGTTTTGTCTCAAATCTTTAGACTTATTATAAGGGCATGGAATGAGGTTTTTGCAAGGACATTCATTAAAATATAATATCTGGCTCTGCTAGCGGGTCACGGGTCTTCAATTATTATTTGCAAGAGTAGATAAGAGACAATTTCAAGGGTAAACATCAAATCTTTTGTATGCGTTACTTTTTCCAAGGGACACCCTTGCAACAGGTTTTCTTGTGTCAGAAATGTCATTTCTTTTGCAAGGGCCGTTCACACTCTTGCAACAAGTAAGTGCTACTCTTGCAAAAAGTCCAAATTCTAGTAGCGGTAGCCCATCTATATATATATGAGATGGGCTATGGTGCATTGCAATGCATAGACATTCTTGTGCATTGGACTCTAAACCGTTGGATTCAAAGTCCAAACAGTCGATCCAAACCGTTCAACTTGATCTCCATATTAAAATGTGCTTGGAGACCAAATTTTACATTTTTTGGAATTTTTTTGCTATTATTTTAGAATTTTTTAAAATCGTTGTTTTTCAGAAATTTCTGGACCATTCAAAAACAGTGATTTTCAAAAATTCTAAAATAATAGCAAAAAAATTCCAAAAAATATAAAATTTGGTCTCCAAGCATATTTTAATATGGAGATCAAGTTGAACGGTTTGGATCGACGGTTTGGACTTTGAATCCAACGGTTTAGAGTCCAATGCACAATAATGCCTATGCATTGTAATGCACCATAGCCCAGCTCATATATATATATATATGTGGGCTATTGTACTTCGCGAAGTAAAACCCCCGTTTACTTCGGGCCATATTTTGTCATTTTGAAAATCCAAACAATCGATCCGAACCGTTCAACATGTTCTAAATATTGAAATGTGCTTGGAGACTAAATTTTACATTTTTTGGAACTTTTTTACTATTTATTAAGCCACTTTGAAAATCGCTGATCCGGTGGTCCAGAAAATTTTACTGTTTTTTACTGTTCACAGTGGATCAGCGATTTTCAAAGTGGCTTAATAAATAGTAAAAAAATTCCAAAAAATGTAAAATTTAGTCTCCAAGCACATTTCAATATTTAGAACATGTTGAACGATTCGGATTGGTTGTTTGGATTTTCAAAATGAAAATATGAGCGTGAAGTAAACGGGGATTTTACTTCGCGAAGTACAATAGCCCATCTCTCTCTATATATATATATATAGAATCTGGCTAATATGCTATGCATATATAAGGGCTCCTCCGTGCTACGGCTCACTTTTTGAGTTCTTAAAATCTTAACGGTCGATCCGAACAGTTCAACATGATCTCCATATGAATATGTACTTGCAAACCAAATTTTACATTTTTTAGAATTTTTTTACTATTTATTAAGCCACTTTGAAAATCGCTGATCCAATGGTCCAGAAAAGTTTACTGTTGTGTACAAATTACTGTTTTTTCAAAGTGGCTTAATAAATAGTAAAAAAATTCTAAAAAATGTAAAATTTGGTTTGCAAGTACATATTCATATGGAGATCATGTTGAACGGTTCGGATCGACCGTTAGAATTTTGAAAACTCAAAAAGTGAGCCGTAGCACAGAGGGCCCTTATATATGCGTAGCACCGTAGCACTGTCCATATATATATATATCTATATATATGAATTTTTATTTTAAAATCTGCATATACAAGTCCATATAAAAATTTATATATGCAGCCGCATACCGCATATACGGTATACAGTGACCTTTCTCGTACCGCATATAAACCATATTTTAAAACATTGAAAATAACACTGCTTAATATCTTTATCCGTAATTATGAGGAAAGACAAATGAGGCCAACTTTTATTCTTTTATTCATTAATTCTGCTCAAGTCTGACACACGAATAGTAGTCAATGGGGTGTAATTAATAGACTTCTATTATTCGTAAATTATGCTCTTTTCAGAAATAAATACACAAACGGCTAAAATGGCAGTCAATTGATCTAATGTTCCTCTACTTATCATCATTTATAATGTATTTTATAATATTTTTAATAAAAATATTATTCTATGTATGTATACTAAATTCACTTGTGACACGGAACGTAATGTCTATTACCAATTATACCACAGCAGATCTAGGTCGGAAGAGACTCGGCAGCGGTAGAGGTGCTATCGGGTCGGGTCGGTCCAGATACTATTATATTTGGATCCGTATCCTAAAAGTGTTCGGGTCCAAATTTCGATCCATATACTTATTTGTTTCAAATCGGGTCGGGACCGGATCTGGATACCTATCTATCCGTAGATATTTCGGGTCCAATCTTTCGATTCCAGATAGATAGATACCCATAACTTGTTTGTGGATTATCGGGTCCGGTTCGGATATGGACGGTTCCGGATCCGAAGCGGGTATATGTCATAACTCTCAAGAATTTGAGAAAGTAAAATATTGGAGATGGTGATTTCCTTTTCTATGATTCAAAAAATCCATAAATGGAATATTAATACTAACTTTTTAATAGAGAATTATATTTATGGCAAATATTTGATTTCAATGAGATTTATTGCAAAGACATATCAATGAGAGCAATAAATTTTCATGATTATGCAAATGATATATAAGGTAAATATTGAAAGATATATTCAGAACAATAAGTTTTCATGATTATGCAAAGGATATATAAGGTAGATATTGAAAGATATATTCAGAGCAATAAATTTTCATGATTATGCAGAGGATATATAAGGCAGATATTGAAAGATATATTAAGAGCAATAAATTTTATTATAAAATTATTATGCAAAATGTGATTACTGGCATGACATTTGTTAATTTGATTATATGTAAAGTTGTATTTTCATAGTTATTAATATATGTTTTATCGGGTATTTATATGGGTATCGGGTCGGATTCGGTTATGGGTCGGATAACTAATTCAAACCCTTATCCTATCCATTACAATATCGGTTCCGGTTCTGATCCGAATCAGATATTAAATTATTAATTTTGTAACCGTACTCATGATTTAACCGGTTATATTTTTTAAACCATACCCTACCCAAATTAACCGGATTCGGATCGGTTCCAGGTCGGATCCGGATAATCGGATAAAAGTATCACCTCTAGGCAGCGGTCAGAGGTGGCAAATAGATTTTTCTTAGAAGTGTACTAGGCTGTTACGTGTCCCCGTCACAAGTACCCAAAAGCATGCGCTCATAGTCACAAAAAAAATGATTAGAAAAAAAAAATGCACTAATATTCTCAGTCACAATAATTTTCAAGACTATGGTTGAAAATTTTATTGTTTCATGATTTCGATCACACAATTTGTCATCACCACAAGTGATTAGAATTTTATAAGTAGTTTTGTCCTTTTATTTTACATCTTTATTTCTATTTTAAAAATTCGAACAATTGATCTGAACTGCTAACATAGTCTTCATGTTAAAATGTGTGTAGAGACCAAATTATATATTTTCTGGAAACTTTTTTTATTTTTTTATATAGGTACAAAATCAGTGTTTTCAGAAGATTATGGACCATCCAAAATAATAATTTTATACCTATCTAAAATAATAATAATAACTAAATTTCAAAAGATATAAAATTTTGATCTCTAAGGACATTTTAATATGAAGATCATGTTGAGTGGTTCGAATCGACTGTTTCGACTTCGAAAATAGAAAAAAGAATGTGGAACATAATTGAAGGACAAAACAAATAGTGTATTTTAATCCTACTCGTAAGTGTAATATAATTTTTTTGAAGAATAATATTTTTTCCAATACTCTATGATACCAGCTTTCATACTCTGTTTGATCTTGATTGCAATGTATCTTGGTAAGTTTAATATATACTGGTGGAAAATAAAAAAATAATTAACCGAGCTCGTCATATTTGAATTTGTCCGACAGTGCATGCCTTTGCATGACAAGTTTAGGTGGGGGAAATATTAATAATTAATCTTTACTCATCCACCTTCCCCCCACTTAATTACTTAGCTTCAGATGGGAATTTTTTTTTATTTTTTCCATCGTTAGCAACGCCAATGGTACAGGTTAATTTAGCCCTTCTGAATTTTTTTTTGAGGAAAAATAAGGGTCACGCCCATATTTGATTGATAATCGCGGTTACAAAAGAGTTGTAGCTGCTTGCCTAAAGAAAGAAAAACAATTTGCTCAAGTGATTTTGAGCTAAAAACCTAAATAAAGTTCAGAACTAAGATGAAATAAGAGAGTGAAAAAGAAGTCCAAAATCTAAGGGATTATTGAAGAAGAAATGCTGTAAAAGAAATGTTGCTTGTTCGTTAAACTCTTTCCGGTCGATGAGCTTGGCTCTGTATGAGCTGAGCCACCTCCTCTAGCAAGGCCATCGGTGTCTTGTTGGAATTTCTGAAGATCCGTGAACATCTTTCCCTCCATATGACGAACATCGTAATCAGCAGAGTTCCTCGTGCTTGTTTGTTGATTCCGACTTGCATGAGTACCTCGATAGGTTGTTGCCGCATTTGCAGATCGATATCCATAATCTGGTACAACTCCTTTGCAAACGGGCATTCTTCCATCATGTGTCTTGCTGATTCCTCATTGCGGCGGCACATGATACACATGTTTGTGATCGGCTATCCTCGATTTCTGAGGTTGTCGATGGTGAACAACTTGTTGTTAACTAGAAACCAGCCAAAAACTTTCATCCTCGGTGGCACCTTCAGTTTCCATAGATGACAACCCTGCATTGACACGTATGGACCATTCTTAATGGCCCGATACGCACTTCAGACCGTGAAGATACCTGTTTCCGCTCTGTTCCACCGAATGTCGTCTTGACCCTGGTTTGCGCTTGTCTGTATCCCTGCCAGATATCCCCTTAGCAAAAGAAGCTCATCATGCGCCTCAATCGTGAGCACTGCTGAAAAAGAGACGCGGTTGCCCCCTGTAGGTCGTCCTTCAAGGTGGTATTTGTGTGGATGGCATGTGTGTATAGTGAAAGTAAATGATGTTTTAGAATGCCGTGTCCCCAATTGTGGTTCCACAGCGATATCTGATCCCCTTGACCATAGATATGTGTTACTGCCGCTTCCCAGAAATCCTGGCCAGGCTGCAATGCCCCAGTGAAAAGTGGAGATATCGGCATGAGATTGTTGTTGAGTCTTGTTCCTTGGAAGATTGACTTCCACATTCTACCTTCCGGCTTTTGCCAGTACCAGCCAGGGCCGGCCCTGGCCCAGGGCACCCAGGGCAATGGCCCCTGGCCCAAAAATTCAGGGGGCCCAAAAAAAAAAAAAAATTTATTGTATAGGGTAAAACCTTGATCTCCGCTTCCAATTTTCAAAAATCCAGCAGTGTTGTTTCTTATTCTTTCCAAAGGCAAACTTATGTGATTATATCGCTTCTAGATCTCTGATTCTCTGATTCTCCGCTTCCAGTCTCTCAGATCTCCGATTCTCCAACCTTGATATTCTCTGCCTCCACTCTCTAGCGGCTCCGCCAGTCCGCCTAAACATTGATCTCCGCCTCTAGCGGTTCCGCCAATTCATTCTCTGTTTCTTTTAATTTGTAAGTTTTCTAGCTATGGTCAAAGAAATCATATATGTGTTTGACTATTTGTTGTTTCTCGGGAAAAGGGCAAAGGCTTAACCGCCTAAGATTGGAGAATATAAATATATAATTTAATCATTGCTCTTAGTGCTTACTAATTACTATATTTTATTGGTCTCAGACTTGGGCTTTTTAACCGGTAGGCGCTGAACCACTAATATTCAGCCATAAAATGAGATTTCATTCTCAAATTAATATTTTTGAATTTTGAGAAACAGTGCTTACTATATTTTATTGGATATGCAATTTTGTACCAACAATTTTGTACAATTTATTTCAATACTGAAATCATTTTCTCATATTCACAGATGCAAATTGGAGATGAATTTTACTGCACAGAGGTAATTTTAACTTAGAGTTTGCGGCAGATTTGAGTAACTTATAGTTGGATCCTCTGTGCCTCATTACCCAGGTTCTATACTTTGGTTTTGTTTTTAATTTAAAATAATGTTTCCTAGAAAATATGCATCGGGTAGCGAAAAAAGAAATAGAAAAAGAGAGGGAGAAGAAAAATTAAAACCTCAAAAAGGTTCTATTCAAAAGCTTTGGAAGAAAATTAAACCGCAAAATGAGTTTTTGGAAAACCAAGTTGAAAGTCAGGTGCACGAACAAACAACAAATGTGTCTGAAAATGAAAATGAGGTAAATGAAGAAATAACAAATGTGCTTGAAAATGAGACTAGTGAAAATATTGAAGAAATTAATCATGTGTCTGAGTGCTTAGATTCTTCGTTATCTATAAATATATATGATCCTAGAGTGTGGGATGGTTTAGATTCAAAACTGAGAGATTTGCTTATTGAGAACGGTCCTATTAGAGATTATAATATTAATTTTCCTAAGGATAATTACAATGGGGGGTTCTCCACATATTATTTTGATCAAAAATTAAGAAATTGAGAACTTATTGATAGGAAATGGTTGGTTTACTCAAAAGATTTAAATAAAGTATTTTATTTTTGTTGTAAAGTTGTAAGACATGTCCGTTCTAAAAGTCAAATAGCAACTACAGGTGTTAATGATTGGAAACATCTAAGTGAAAAAATTAAACTACATGTAGATAGTAGTGAACATTTTACCAATCTTAAAGCTTGGGCTGAACTAAGAGTTAGATTAGGAACAAATTAAACTATTGATAAAGAATTACAAGAACAAATCAAGAAAGATACAGAACATTGGAAACAAGCTATGATTAGAATAATTTCTGTTGTTAAGCGTCTTGCAATGAATAATTTGGCATTTCGTGGAACAAATGAAAAAATTAATGAGGGTTCTAATGGAAATTTTTTAGGCTTTCTAGAATCAATTGCTGAGTTTGATCAAACATGAAACATCATTTTCGACTCATTCAAGATAAAGAGATTCATTATCATTATCTTAGTCATAAAATACAAAATGAATTAATTACCATGTTGGCATCAAGTGTCAAGAATGCAATAATAAATAAAATAAAAGAAGCTAAATATTTTTCTGTGATTCTTGATTGCACTCCTGATGCTAGTCACACAGAACAAATGACTTTGGTAATTAGATGTGTTGATGTTGCAAGCTGCCCAATAAAAATAGAAGAATACTTTTTAGAGTTTTTAAATGTAGAAAACACATCTGGGTTGGGTCTTTTTGGTGAATTACAAGCTGCTCTTAATTCTCTTGATTTAGATATTAATGATGTAAGGGGACAATGATATGATAATGGTTCTAATATGAGAGGAAAACATCAAGGTGTCCAAAAAAAATTGCTTGACCTAAATTCTAGAGCTTTTTATATGCCATGTGGTTGTCATTATCTTAATTTAGTACTTTCTGATATGGCAAATTCTTGTTTGAAATCAAAAAAAAATTTTGGAGCATGTCAGGCTTTGTATAATGTGTTTGCTAATTCAACGAAACGATGGAACATTTTACTTCAATATGTGGATGATTTAACTTTGAAGTCTTTGTGTGTAACAAGATGGGAAAGTCGTATAAAAAGTGTAAAAGCAATAAAATATCAAGCTCCCAAAATAAAAAAGGCTTTAATAAAATTAGCTGAAGTTTCTGATGATCCAAAAATAAGTTGGGATGCTGAAAAATTAGTATCAAGTGAATTGTCCAACTTTGAATTTATTTTGAGTTTGGTTATTTGGCATGAAATATTGTTCAAAATAAACTTGGTGAGCAAAAACTTACAATCTAAAGATATGCATCTTGATGTAGAAGTCTGAAAGGGTTAGTTTCTTTTTTTTGAAAAATATAGAGAAAATGGGTTTACTTCTGCTATGATTGATGCTAAAGAGATTGCTGATGGAATGGAAATTGAACCAGTGTTTCAGGTAAAACGTAGGGATATAAGAAAGAAATATTTTGATGAAAATCCTGATACAGATAGAGAGCAACAATCTGCTCAAGAAAATTTTAGAACAGACTATTTTCTTGTTTTAGTTGATATGGCAATTTCTCAATTGAAAATCAGATTTGAACAAATTGAACTTTTTGAATCTATATTTGGTTTCTTGTTCGATGCATCACGGTTAATTTCATTAGATGATGAAGAAATGAAAAATTATTGTTTGAAACTTGAAAATGCTTTGACACATGGTGAGAATTGTGATATTGATGCACAACGTTTATTTGCAGAATTACAAATATTGCAGGTAATGCTACCAAATGAAGCGTGTCAAGATGAAAATGCATGGAACTCCATTAAAATTATGGAGTTTGTAAAAAAGATGGACATGTTTCCGAATATTTTAGTTGCTTATAGAATTTTACTAACTGTACCTATTACTGTGGCATCTGCAGAGAGGAGTTTTTCAAAATTAAAGTTGATAAAATCTTATTTACGGACAACTATGACTCAAGATAGGTTGAATGGATTAACAATATTAGGTATTGAAAAAAATATATTGAAAACTATTGATGTTGAACATATAATCGGTGATTTTGCTTCTAAAAATGCAAGAAGGAGTCATTTCAGATGAGATGTGTTTTTTGTGCAGGTACAACATGTATTCAAAATTGATTTATCAAGAAGCAAACAAGAAGCATGTTGTGGATATGTTCATCATTATATATGTTTTTTTTTTAGGGGTATTGGTTTTATGTCCCTCCTATTTTGTATGATATGACCTATTAATAAAAAAAATTGTTTACATAAAAGGTTCAAAATTGTCTCCCGCCCTGGGCCCCAAAATCCTCAGGACCGGCCCTGGTACCAGCTCCACTTCATGAGTAATGCCTTGTTAAATGCTACCAGATCAACCACTCCTAGTCCACCATAGTCCTTCGGCGTGCAAACCATTTTCCAGTTGGCCATGTTCATTTTGCCGGGTTGGTCCCCCACTCCATGCCATAGGAACTTTCTCCTGATTTTATCAATCTTCTTGATCACCCATTTCGGTAATCGCAAAACCATCATGTAGTATGTATGAAGAGCTGAGAGTACCGCGTTTAGCAAAACAAGTCTGCCTGTAATAGAGAGGTGTCTAACCGCCCATCCTGAGAGTCTCTGGCTCATTCGGTGAATGAGGGGTAAGTAAGCCGTTTTTGGGAGCGTCTTGTTTGACAGTGGCAGTCCCAGATACGTGAAGGGAAAGGAGCCCTGTCTACAACCCAGGATCGAGAGCAAGTCAGTCCTGTCCAGTGAACCAGGTTCTGATATCAGCAATTCTGATTTTTGCGGATTCATTGCCAGGCCTGAAACTCTGTGAAACACCGAGAGAGCTATCTGGAGAGCTTGTACCTGTTGCGCCTCTGGTTTGATGAAGAAGAGGGCATCATCGGCATACAGAAGGCATGGTTTCATGTCTCGAAACAGCAGCCTAATAACGCCTATTGCCGTGAGCTTAGCAAAATATCTTGCCAAGAAATCTATTGCGATGATAAAGAGAAGTGGAGAGAGTGGGTCACCCTGCCGGACCCCTCTCTTTAATGTGATTTTCCTCCCCAGTAGGCCATTTATGATGACTTGCGATGTTCCGGGCAGTACTGACTGTTTTATCCATGCTAACCAAGCATTTGGGAATCCTGTGCTCTCCATGACCCGCAGCGTAAAATCCCAGCTGATCGTGTCGAAGGCCTTTTTAATGTCTGCCTTGAAAAGAGCCAACGGCACTTTCCTCTGTTTTGCCCTGTTTATGGTCTGCTGCGCGTAAATGAAACTCTCTGTTATTTGTCGGTTTTTTAAGAAGCCCGTCTGTGCATTGTCAATGATGTCTTGCATTGGCAGTTGTAGCCTGTTAGCTAGTATTTTGGAGAAGATTTTCTGAACTCCATGTACTAGACTAATTGGCCTGAAGTCTTCCGGCTTTGTCGGACCTTCTGTTTTCGGTATTAGGGTTATGTATGATGTGTTGAGTGGTGCTAGTGGGGTTCCTGTATCTGTCACCGTAGCAAAAACGGATGAAAGATCGGGAAGTAGTGTCTTTATAAATTTCTTGTAAAACTCCGCCGTATATCCGTCAGGGCCCGGGCTTTTCCCATTGGGGAGTTTGGCAACTGTGGTTTTTATTTCTTCTGGGGTGATCTTTGATGCTAGCTGGTTGAGATCAATGCGCTCTGGATATAGGTTGTCCCAAGCAATGTTTGGAGTTGGCTGCGGCGCGGTCCCCATTAGGTCCACATAAAATTGAAAGAAAACCCTTGCTTTCGTCCCGTGGTCTGAGTATAGCTGGCCCTGGTGGTGCACCTGTGTGATATTGTTAGCCCTCTTTCTGCCTGTTGCATACGCATGAAAGTATTTTGTACCTCTGTCCCCTGAAGGTCCCAATTTGCCTTCGCACGTTGTCGCCAAATGTCCTCCTGCATAATAGAAATGTCAGTATACCTTTTCTTGATGAGACATGCCACTCTTTTTTCGAGTCCGGTGACCGATCTGCTCTCCTTGACCTTATCAATCCATCCCAGGAACTCCCGGCATACTGTCGCCTGCTTTGTAATGTTGCCAACTTTGTTGGCGGCCCATTCTTTTATTTCCTTCTGAAGAGTCATCAGCTTGTCATGTAGTTGCGTCGGTGTGAGAGCAATCCCCATGCTATTCCACTTCCCTTCTATCATAGCACCGAAATCCGGCTCCCTTAGCCAGAAGTTTTCAAATCTGAAGAACCTCGACTTTCGGTATTGTGTCCTGACCTCGTATTGAATTGGGCAGTGATCTGATGATGTGTTTGGTAGCCGTCTCTGGGATGAGTTTGGGAATGACTGGTTCCATTCAGCCGATATAAGGAACCTGTCCAGCCTCGCCATGTGTGGTTGATCTCTCTCGTTGGACCAGGTGAATCTCCCACCATGCATTGTCATGTTTAACAGTCCCAGTTCGGACACTAGGTTTGCAAAGGCTAAGGTTTGTCGCCATTCATTGGTGTTGCTAGTTCTGTCTTCTGGTTGAATTGTCACATTGAAATCGCCGCATGTTATCCAAGGCTTTCCATCGGTGGGCTTAACTTGTCTTAACTCCTCAAAGAAGTCTTCCCTTCCTACCCTTGTTGCCGGTCCGTACACTCCCGTGAAATAAAATTGGGAGTCATCCAGGTTATTTTGTAGTAGTACCGTGACGGTGTGGTTTGCTATCTGTGACTGTATGAGAGTAAACCGGGAGGTTGCCCAAGCAACCAGGAGGCCACCTCTTGTGCCCAAAGCCGGCAGCTGGACATGGCCGTCTAGCGACCGACCCACTGTCTGCTTGATTTGTATTGCATTCATACCTTGCATTTTCGTTTCCTGTAAACAAACTATTTGTGGCTTCTCCATTTGAATCGTTTGCCTTATTGCCAACCGTTTAGGTCGCTCATTCAATCCTCTAATGTTCCACGAGATGAAATTAAACTTAATGTTTGTACTCATCTATAACAAGAAACACCTTCTATTTTCCTTGACTTAATGTAATAAAGTAAGATACAGTGGTCAGAGACCCAAAAACTGAAAACCATCCTTCTGCTAACCATGTGAAACCAGCCCACTTTTCCCCACAATCTGCAAATCAGAAATACCCAATCTTCTGGTTTGAAAAATGTAAATAAACCTAACATAAAAACTGAACTAACTGTCACTGTTGCCTGTGGCTTCCATTTCTGTCTATGCATGAACCGGTGTCTGCGGCTCAGGTGTGATCAGGCTATTGATGTGTTCTTGTAGGTGCTGGTCCGCCACAATACCTGCCAGGGAGACGATTTGGGTTGCTTGCGCACCCGTCAGCGGGTCTAGTGTATGGAGATACGACAAATCGGCGGCACTGGTTAGTTTCCTTCCCCTTGGCTTGCTCGAGCTTGCGGCCATCGCTGCATAACCTTGGGTGATGCGCGCCCTGTCCACTGCAGACAGGTAAGTCGGGCCTTGTTGCGCCTTGATTCTGTTACTGCGGCATCGTGTGCCTTGCAGGGTATCCTCAAAACCCGACAGCAGTACCTGTTGCAGTTGTGGAGTTTCAAAACAGGGTGGTGGCCCCTCCAATAGCAGTGAACTGTTCGGATCCGGACCGGTTTCTCCTTTGTAATAATCGGTGAAGGCATTTTCTCCCATCTCCTCTCTATAGACCGAAGCAGCATCTCCTTCCTGCGAAAAATTGAGCAAACCTGAACCTTTGGTCAAATTCATGCTCTGTCGGGCTTTTGTCTTGGGTTGGCTGCTCCTCTGCTAGCAGATCTGAGATGGTTCCTGGACCGGCCGTATGACCTTCTACCGGACTAGTGTCTGGCAGCTGGTCCGAGAGCTGTTGTTGGCAATTATTGAAGACAATCGGGCTGCCATGTTCCTCTGGCTGGCTTGGTATTCCAGTGGTGGGAATGCAAGCTGTAAATAACAAAGAAAAGTTAATAGGCGTGCTGCTTCCATTAATGCACTGCAGAGTTGCATTAAAACCCCGTTCGACTCCGTACTCTTTGGTCAGAGGTTTGACGTGAAGGACCCTCAGGGTATTCTGTTTGTTAGCCGGTTCTGCTAATTCGACAGAAGTTCCTCCATCCCGAGAAATCAGACTTTTCGGCTTTCTGGTTTGAATTCGAACTGGAGGCGGTGTAGCCATATTATCTCCTCCATTTGTAGCCATGTTATCTCCTCCATTCATGCAAACCGGGCTCTCCAGTTCACTTCCCTGTCTCCAGTTTTGGCCGTGGCTGTCCCGGTACCGACGGTCATTGTTGCAGTAATCCTCTCTTCGTTGCCTGCTGCGATCTCTGTCCCGTCGGGGTTCCCATCGCGGTTCGTACTCGTCGTCTGGCCTATCCCTTGATGTCCATAGAGCTGGCGGCGGTGGGAAGTTCTCCGGCGGCCGCGGGGTCAGGAGCTCTGTGTGAATGTTGATAAAGCCCTCTAGTTGCACCCTGATTAGCCGTGCATATGGATCTGCGGTCATGAGGAGGTCCTGCGGTATATTCCTTGGGTCGTGACACGCAATGAATGCCCGCATGGCCTCGTACCTACCATTTGAAACCACCGGCGACATTATATCAACATATCCTATACCGGCAATAAGATGGTTGATATCTCTCTTATTCCTATTATAGACTGGTATGTCATATAGTTTGACCCGTGCTCTGTACAGCATGGGGTGCCGCACTATGCCCAAGGCCGGGGTCCATCTCTTGAGCTGCACCTCTGTGCCATTGGCGAGAATGAGGTATTCTGCGAGCACCGCATTTCTGCACGTATCATGATCAGGGAACTCGACTAGCAGATCACTGATAGCCCTGTCCTGCGTAGTGATCCTGAAGTCTCTTGGGTGCAGATCATATCGACCAGCGAGGGCAGTGGAGATCCTTTGAGCCAAATACGGGTCGTCGCCATGTGGTCCAGCCGTGACAACTGCTGAGTAGTCCAGGACCCCGTACGAGGCGTTGTGTTCTAGAGGCGGCAGGTACACCCTCATGGTACCCGGCCTTCCTTCTACCAGTGATGGAGACAGAAGCTCCATTGATTCCCACTCAGTATTGCGGACATCCATTTTTTTGTGGTGTTTAGAGTGTGCTTGCTCCTCTATATTCTCTCCCCTATCTTTGATTGAATCCGAAGGTGGCTTTGGGTTGTTTTTAAAGGCATTGCACCTGCCAGCAATATGCCCATAGGCCTTGCATTTAAGGCACCTGATGATATCCTTGCAAGCTGATTGCTTGTGCCCTTTGGAGAGACATTTAAAGCACCTGTTTTCTGCCATTAATGCTTGCTTATGTTTTTTGAGCTCCGGGTGCACCTTTTTGTTCTGTGGCTTGATGGTTTTGGTAGCTTTTTTCCTGTTCACTAAGGTCCAGCTGTCTTCTGGGTCCTGACTTCCGTCCTGCAGGAGAGTAGTAAACTCTTGGGCTTGAGGAGTTACGTGTTGGGTGTGAGCCGCCATGAATGCAGGAGCTAGATGCTTGGTTCCTAGAGTGAGGCCTTGAATGGCCTGGTCCTTCCCGTCTGTGCTTTGTAGCTTCCTGTGAACCAGTACCTCGGCATACGAGAGATGAGCGTGTGGTCCCGGCTGTCTAAGGCGTAGCTCCGGCGTGGTAGCGGCGATGGCCTCTATGGTAGCTTGTCGGCTTTCCAGTCGCTCCTTGAGAGACTGCTTCCAGGCGTTCATGTTCCCTCTATGTACTCCAACCTTTTAAAAAAAAAAAAAAAAAAAATTTTGGCCCTTCTGAATTTGATCGCATAGTTTGGATTTGTTTTCTATGGATGAATCATATTAAAAATCTAAAATCATATAATGTTGCTGTCTTGATTGCCAATCGTACATTTTAAATCAGATGGTTTTTGCAGAGACAACAAGGTCTTTGAACTTTTATAGAAGAGCTCAGAAAATTACGAGTAAATTAATCAAGACAGATATTGACAACGTTATTTTAGTTTCACGCGACACAAAAGTCATATTTTTTGTCGTGTTGTATGAAGTTAAAATACTAATGTAATAAAATGTGGTCGGCCGTATATGCGTATTCATTTGTAATCCGCATATAAATCTGTATGCGATCAATATAGGCGGTTCCGCATATGTGGCCGCATATTACTACTGCATATTCGGTCGCATATTATTATCACATATTGAATTGCATATTACCGCATACTTATTGTTTATATGGTACCGAATATTACTGCATGTATACTACATATTATCACATATTGCTGCATATTACTGCATACTTGTTTATATATTTATATGAATTTTTATTTTAAAATCTGCATATATAAGTCCATATAAAAGTTCGTATATGCGGCCGCATACGGTGACCTTTCCCGTACCGCATAGAGATTATTTCTACTTATCATCATTTATAATGTATTTTATAATATTTTTAATAAAAATATTATTCTATGTATACTAAATTCACTTGTGACACGGAACGTAATGTCTATTACCAATTATACCACAGCAGATCTAGATCGGAAGAGGCTCGGCAGCGGTCAGAGGTGGCAAATAGATTATTTCTTAGAAGTGTAGTAGGCTGTTACGTGTCCCCCTCACAAGTACCCAAAAGCATGCGCTCATAGTCACAAAAAGAAATGCACTAATATTCTCAGTCACAATAATTTTCAAGACTATGGTTGAAAATTTTATTGTTGCATAATTTCGATCACACAATTTGTCATTACCACAAATGATTAGAATTTTATAAGTAGTTTTGTCTTTTTAGACCGGGAATAAGGCTGCCGACATTTTTATTAATATCCAAAGTTTAATAGAAATTAATTAATATACTCAAATCGTCTGATTTTTTATAAAAATATCCTTAACGGCCAGAAAATGGTCGATACCCTGTTTAATTCATTACCGGCTAGAAAATGACCGGTACTTTTAATATTTTTTTGGCTGTTTTAGGGTTTATTGTAGTATTTTCCGTTTAAATTTTATGTTGTAGTATTTTCTGTTTAACATAATCATGATAATTTATTTAATTTTAGTATAATTTAGCGTCACTTAGTTTAATTTAGCATATTCCTGATGATTTATTTTATTTTAGTACAATTCTCATTAGTTTAAATTAGTATAATCCTGATAATTTACTTTATTTTAGCGTAATTTTGAGTAATTATGCGTAAGTTAGTGACAAAAAAATCTAAAAAAAATATAAAATAGTACCATAAAAGCACACATAAAAAAAACCGAAATATAAGATAATCCAAACATAAAAACACCAAACATAGTATACCAAATATAAATAGTACAAAACAATCACCGCCACGGATCGGGGGACCATCGCTCAGCTGGTACTCCTGCGTTCGCTCGAACCGACTAGACTCTCTCTCAGTGTAACGACATCAGCCTCGGCCTCGCTGCGTATCCGCTCAGCAGTATCCCAGACTGAGTCATACGTCGGCCTAGAGACTGGCGGGGGTGTACAGAAGATGGATGCAATGAACTCAGTCCTAAAGTCAGGCTGAGTCTAGGACCCGCTACCACTAGCATCTCTATCATGTGGCATCTCTGTTGCATATTGTGGTACTGCCGATGGCAGCATGTCGACCAGATCGTCCTCGTATACCCGATCTCATCGAGACTAGACGCTAGCTCCTCGAAATTCGTAGGAAAGGACTCCGGAAACAGTGGCAGCATTGTGGTCGGACCCTGCAATCATACACAAAATTAAGTAAATTTGATCTGAATGAATAAATTTGTTCAAATGGAAGAACTAATGAAATATGACAGATACGCCATCCTCAATAAGAGAGTGAAAATCAGCTCCCAACAACTCCTCGATCTGAGCATCAAACCCAGCGTTGTCAGATACGCCACCAACGGGGGTGCCACTAATAGGCAAACCTCAAAGGGCACTCACATCCTGGAGTGTCACTGTCATCTCTCCGAATGACATGTGGAATGTGTGCGTCTCGGGACGCCATCACTCCACCAGTCTTGCACTATGAGATGCATTGATGATGCCACTCCCGGTCCGCGAAATGTCCACAACCTGGTAGAGGTCCAGATTGATGAGGAAATGGTCCATCACCGGGTAGTACTGCATGTGAATGCACCGTTACTCACATTTAAAAGAAACGTATCATGAGTTGAAAAAAGTAATCCAAATGGTCAACACAACAAAATTTAAACTCAACAAAATTTAAAAAAAGGATAAAAAAATACGTACCTCATGAGAAGCCAATGAGACTCGGTGCTCGCAGTGGGGCATCTACATGATAGGACTGAAATGCTCTGTGCTGCCAGTCTCGATCGGCTCGTCAACTACAGGTGGTGCTGGACGAGTCCTAGGCCGTCTTCTAGCCATCCTAATGTCAAAAATAAAATTATGTTAGCTTACGCTAAGTAAACCCTAAATCCTAATTTTGGTACGAAAATAGCCTAATTTCGGTAAAATATGCTAAAAAGGCCAAAATATGCTTAATTATGCTAAAAATATGCTAAAATAGGCCAATTGCTATTAAAATAACCTAAAATAGTATAATTTCGATTAAAATATGCTAAAATAGGTCAAAATAGGCTTAATTATGTTAAAACATGCAAAAATAAGACAATTGCAGTTAAAATAACCTGATTATGCTATAATAGGTTAAAATAATCTAAAAATATGTTATAATAGGCTAAAATAATCTAATGGTCTAATTATCCTAATTATGCTAAATTGCACTAAATTACGCTTAATTATTCTAATTATGGTAAAATGCTAAAATTCGCTAAATACGGTCAACTATGCTAATTATACTAAATTACCCTAAATCCTAAATTTGGCTAATTACTCTAAACTATACTAAATTTTTTAATTAAAACTAACTACAACAGATTTAACACTAATTACAACTAAATTATTCTAATTTTGGTACATTACTAACAAATTCTAACATTTTACAACTATTTTGCCCTAAAAATGAATTTTTTAAAAATTAGAAGGACTTACTTGCAAATTTGGAAAGAGATGAAAAAATCTGGGAGAAAGAGCTCAATCGAGGAGAGATAGTGTAAAATTTGATGAAATGAATGATGAGAAATTCGGCCAACCCTCCACACATATATATAGCACATGTACCAGTCAGAAAATGATCGGTAGTTTATTAAATAGGGTACCGGTCATTTTCTCACCGGTAGAGACATTTTTATAATTTTCCACAGAATTTGAGTATATTAATTAATTTCTATTAAACTTTGGATATTAATAAAAATGTCGGCTCTTCATATAACAATTAACATTTCTCTTTGTTTTATTTCTAAGTATAAAATATTCATTTTGTGTCTGATCTGAAAAAGTCATCATTACACAGTTACACTGTTATCATATGACCAAAAGCTGGTCAAATATTATATTCAGACGCGCCAATGCGATCCTTTTCGACTAATTTGAAATGCCATAGAAGCAGACAAAAAATTAGAGTGAGATTGAATTGAATCTTATAAATTTTTAAAATTACAAATATATTGTTACATCGTAAAAAAATAGTAAATACATGCATACGTTTGAAAAAGAAAGAAAAAATTAGCTAAGAGAAGAGGACAAGTGGGACCGATTCTTTTTTTTGAGGAAACAAGAGGGGTCTAGCCCCACTTTTTATTAACCATAAACGGTTATAATTGTGTGTGCTCTCAAGTAGGGAGTCTGGTGATGTGTTTGGTGAAGAAAGTATAAAATCAAAGAAGAAAAAGAAACCTAGAGGGTTCTACGTGAACAGGGAGAAAAAATAGAAAGTAAGCAAAAAAGAAAATAGATATTTTGATATCTACGTGAACAGGGACCGATTCTTATGCTAACTTTTTGGGGCAATACATGCGACTATTTGAGAATAGGCACAACATATCTAAAATGCTAATAATTCCTAGGTTACAAACCCAATACACTACGCAACAATTTTTTTTTCTTTTATGGTTAGTGGTCCACAAATTTTCAATAAAATACAAAGAGATGGGCTAATATAGATCAAATAAAGCACTAGAAAGCGAGTCAGAATTAGATTTATTATTGACTCGCTATACACATCCAACATGGAAATAGCCCATTAGAAACCCTGAAGACAATTCTCCCTTCTCTTATTTTATTTGAAGAATGAAAAGAAATGAAATGGAATAAAAAGGAAGATTAACATATTTAACTTTTTTGTATTTAGATGATTCTGAAGGAAAATAAATTTAACTTTTTTTTTCGTCTTATTTCTTGTTTGGTTGATTAAAATTTAGAAGGTTAATGAGAAATTTGAAAGTTGTTGTAAGTTTTTGACAAAAAAACTTGTATGAGAATTATATAGGTAAGATATAGAGTTGGGCATTTCTGTTTTTTGTTCTAAAAATATTTGCAACAAAATTTTTTTCCATCCGTTACACCCCAAATCGGAAACCAATTCTATTAATTATAATGATACAAGGTTAAACCGTTCACCTCCTGTATCCTTCACCCCCGACATAATTTTGTCAACCAAACATGATTCGACGGAAAGTTTTCTTTTCTTTTCATTCCCTCTCTTCCTCTACTCTCCATCCAAACAAGGTGTTATCGTGTCCGATGTCCAAGTGATGCACGTGTGTCGTAAATTCTCGGTAGACTGTAGCACACGAGTCCGTTGAAACTTGAAAGTATAAGCAAACCTTTTTATTGCATTTGTGATAACTTTTTAATAAATATATTATCGCTAAAAATATAAGTTAATTATTTTAACGATAAAATATTGTCTTTAATATATTATTATGACAATGTAACTGTGTAATTGTAGTATATTAGATTGGTTATTTTAAAAAAATATTATCTTATAAACACTTATTTGTTCAAGAATTTGATTAGATTTTGAAGCATTTAGACAGTTATAATCCTCAGACATTTCTCGTAATATTGTACGAAGTTCATTGTTGGTTATATTTGTATTATTACGATCACCGTGACATTTATGTGTTAAAAGAAATAATTTAAGTGTTTAAAAATATTTATTATAAAAATAATTAGTTAAATGTTAATGTACATAGTCAAATTATATATTTTTATAATTTATTTTAAAAATAACAAATTCCATAAAAAATACTAATTAAATATTTGTTAAAACAAATTAGATACCGGAGTAACCGAACACATATCCCGCCTAATTAAATATACTATTCAGTATTCACGTGCTTAGATGCGCCTTGATTTTTGATATGATTCAGAGAACAAAACATACCCTTAAATTAAATGTAATGTGTTAAATTGGGCAAAACCTTTTCAGTCCAGAAAGAGGAACCGTTGCTCACTATCTTAAACTCGTTTTGTTTATATCAAGTTCCTAACTCACACATGCGGTGATGGAACCGCTCTTTCATTTTGCTTCTGATAAATTAACGTTGATCCGGCTGGAATTAATCTGGGCCGTCCATTTATAATTTACTTGGAGTCAGCTACCAGGAAGGATCAACATGACCAAATTTCCATATAAAAAGACAACATCCAAACCACCCCTTCTTGTTCCCCTCACTCAGAAGAAGAAGTAGCTAGAGAAGTAGAGATAGAGAAAGGAAAGAGAGATTAATCATGGCGGTGAATATAACGGACATAAAGACAACGTCGAACGGGATAAGGCAAGGCGATAACCCTCTGCACTTTGCCTTGCCCTTGCTGATAATACAAACTGTGTTGGTCTTGGTGCTCAGCCGCCTCCTCTCATATCTCTTCCGGCCACTCCGGCAGCCCAAAGTCATTGCCGAGATTATCGTACGTATGGGGGGTTTCTTAACTCTTCTTAATACAATTTGTTTCTTGATTTGATTAATCATGTGTGAATTCTTGTTCTAGCACGATGATCATTAGGTTGCATTTTTTTAGTTACCATGATTTGATGGTAGGGGATTAATTCAGGAATTGTTATCCAATGGCATGTGCAATATCTGCTCATACAAATTAGCACAAGGCAAGCTATTATTATCTGACCACCGTTGTTTACGTTTTACCCCTTAAAATCAGTGGAAAATTGGATACATAAAGAAAAACCGAAAGATAATTTTTTATATTAGTTTGATTAGTTTCAAATAGTGACGTATTGAATATTGACCTGGTAAAGAAATGTTATTGAAAACTTGACTGATGCAGATGGTAAAGAAATTATGACTCTTAAATTTTGCACTAATTATAAAAATTGTGTAACACTCGAGTCATAGTTGACCTCACTGTGATGAGTAACTTGGTTAAATTAAACCAACAGTTTATTGTTCTAGAATGTAAGTATGTAAAGATCAAGTTCCTTTTAAAATTTCACGAAGGCAGGCCCAAAATTAAAATAACCTTATAATATGTTGCTTCTATTCAAATTAATCGTGTAAAAGCAGATAAATTAATTATAATTTAATCATTTATCTTTGCTTTACTTTGATGCTCAATTTTTGTTTGTATATAATTTAGGCGGGCATCATTCTCGGCCCCTCAGCAATTGGCCGGAACCAAACATATCTTGACAACATCTTCCCGTCATGGAGCACTCCGATCCTTGAATCGGTGGCCAACATCGGTTTAATATTCTTTCTGTTCTTAGTTGGACTTCAGCTCGATTTGACTTCGATACGCCGTAGTGGCCGTCATGCCTTCTCCATTGCGGCGGCCAGTATAACCCTTCCTTTGCATGCGGGGTAGGTGTCGCCTTTGTTCTTCGCCGTGCTATTCTGGTGCCGACAAAGCTGCTTATGCACCACTTGGTCTTACGGGTGTTTCTCTCTCTATCATGGCCTTCCCGTGCTTGCACGTATACTTGCTGAATTAAAGCTCCTGACAACTCCTCTTGGCGAGACTGCTATGGCGGCTGCAGCATTCAATGATGTGGCCGCATGGATTCTATTGGCTCTGGCAGTGGCTCTTAGCAGTGGAGAGGGGACCCACCATAGCCCGATCATCTCCCATGGGTGTTACTATCCGGCATTGTTTTTGTGGCTTTTCAATTTTTTTTTATAAAGCCGGCCATGTCATGGGTCGCAAGAAGGTCAGACGATGAAGGCGGTGAAGTGAACTTTGGATAGGTTTGACTCTAGCAGGAGTGCTAATTTCCGGCTTTATGACCGACTTTATCGGGATTCATGCTATTTTGGGGGTTTTGTTTTCGGTTTAAACAATACCAAAGGAAGGCGAGTTTACTGGGAGGTTGATAGAGCGCATTGAGGATTTTGTCTCGGGTCTTCTGTTACCTTTGTACTTCGCATCAAGTGGCCTGAAGACGAATGTTGCGAGTATGAAGGGCGGGAAGTCATGGGGCCTACTTGTTCTGGTTTATAGTAACAGCTTGTGCCGGGAAGATACTGGGGACATTTGTGGTGGCTCTAGGATGTAACATGTCGGTGGTGGAGGCGATCACACTTGGTTTTTTTATGAACACCAAGGGACTCGTCGAGCTCATTGTTCTAAATATTGGCAAAGAGAAAAAGGTACAATAAATGGAACTTTAAAATCTACAGTTCAAGTTTTGCTTCTTGTCGGCTCAATTTTGTATATATGTATGTCTTGAACGACGAGACATTTGCAATACTGGTACTAATGGCACTTTTTACCACCTTCACCACAACGCCAACAGTTATGGCCATCTACAAGCCTGCTCGACCAGGCCGGCACAACCTCCCTCATTGCCGGAAACTCCAATACTCCTCCTCTCCTCCTTCACCCTCTGCCTCAACCGATATAAAAGACCTATGTATCCTTGCATGTATTCACGCTAGCCGTGACATCAACTCTCTCATCAATCTCACCGAGACCATCCGTGGCCAAAACAATAACAAGAACAGCCACCTCAAGTTATACATCCTTCGATTGGTCGAACTAACTGAGAGATCCTCCTCAATTCGCATGGTGCGTTCAGCCCGTCGTAATGGGCTTCCGTTCCTTCGAGATCGACGGGACCCACAAGACCATGTGGCTGTTGCTTTCGGCGCATATGCACAGCTCAGCCATGTGCGTGTCCGTCCCTTCACTGCCATCTCTTTTCTCTCTACAATGCATGAGGATGTTTGCACTGTAGCTGACCAGCGGCGCGTGTCACTGATTCTCCTTCCATTCCACAGGCACAGGTCTGATCACTCTGGCGACATAGAGAATTTCAGACCTGGGTGGCGTGCGGTTAACCGGAGGGTGCAGAGGGAGGCGCCGTGTTCAGTTGGGCTGTTTGTTGATAGGGAATTTGGTGGTGGCGAGCAGGTATGTATGTAACAACCAATAGTCTAATTGATTCACAAACAAACATGCCAATTTATTAACTTATCATATTAACTAATTATTTGAAATAATAAAAAATCAAGACCAATGTGCCTAAGGAACAAAAATCAAGCCAAATCAGTGCCACAAGTTACTATATACTTCAATATAGTCTGAAAGTTGGAATGAAGCCAAATATTATTTAATTAGTTTATCAGACTACCTAAATGAGGCAATACCAATTGGAATTATATCAGCTATGAAACAAAAACACCCATCACACATTCAGTAAATTAAGTTCAAAACTAAATTGAATTACAGGTAAACCCCCCAGATGTAGCGCATGGTGTATGTGTGGTGTTCTTCGGGGGACCAGATGATCGCGAGGCACTCGCGCTTGCCCGGAGGATGGCAGAGCACCCTGGAGTAAACATAACAGCCATGAGGTTTGTGACGGAGAACAATGGCGGTGAGGATGAAAGGCAAGCTGTAAAGCTAACGCCGGCCCCTTCAAAGAACGCGGAGAAGAGCTACACATTCTCAACTGCTGATGTGGATATTGAAAGAGAGAAGGTTGGTCTGCTAACATCTTTACTTAATTTCTAGAAAACTTATTAGATTTTTCTTTATTTGTTGTGACAGAAATGCAGACAATAGGCTACTTTTGCCTGCAGGTGTTTTCATTTATTTTTATAAAATAATCAAAGTAAATAAAATAAAAAATTATCAAGCGATCTTCATATCAAGAATGACACATTGTTTTAAATTCCTATTGTTGCATTCTCCCTCCCACTTAAAATGTATTTTCATTTTCTCCATAAATTTGAGAAAACAATAATAATACTTATCTTTCTTTTTCATCAAAATAAAATTTACTATATTCTTGGTGGATAAGTAAAATTTGCTATATTTTGTATGTAGTACCTGGTTATCTAATGAGTTTGAATCCGATAAACTATTTGAATCCAATTTCTGCTTTCTTAACAGAAATTTTGCATCCGTCTCTGAACAAACCTATCAAACAAAAATGATTTATTAATCAGAGTCAAAACAATTAAAAGAAAGCAAGAAAAAAGTACCTTGAAACTTTGCATGTCCCTGAAACCCTTCTTAATTTATTGCCTCCGCATAGTCGACCCGGTGACGAGAGATACGCGAGTTCTCCTCGTCGTTCACTGTGTGGCAAGATGTAGCTAGCTGTAGCTTCTCTTCTTTCTCCGCCTCTTCTCCTCTCCGCTGCTCGCTTGGATTGTTCGTTTCGTTCGATAAAATGGGTTTTTAATTTTAGAAAAAGACGCCACCCCTTGTTTTTGCGTCCTAAACGAGGGTTGCTTGGGGAGTTAGCAATCATCCTGCTAAAGTTACTAATTTGCAAAATAAATCCGCTTAATCTTAAGAGGGAAAATCTATTGCCGATGAACTACAATGTCAAATTTGTTAATGAATCCGGACCGCTCATAAAAAAATTTTCGAACGGTTCAGATTACAACTCTTAATAATTCACCTTGCTTTCTTTTTCCCTCCCCACAAATTCGGATCCCTAAAGTAACTTAAAGTTTGAGTTTGAATACAGACTGTCCGATCGGAATCAGCACGAATATTAAAGGGACCCAATACATTCTACAATTTATGGAAAATAACCTTCCTATCTATTTATCTGTTTAGAAAGCAAATGTTTAAAACTATCCAATATCTAACTGGATAATATTCTCTAAAAGATCAATAATTAAGAGGGTTTTTCTTCCTTGTTCGGTTGTTCTTAGTGTTTTAATATTTGGTTATATTCGGTGAATATACGGCCATATATTCCTATTTAGTGTCTGGCCGAATAGAAAATAGCTATTCGGACTGAATATTGAATCCATGCTTTAAAAAAATTAAAAAATATTCAAAACTCATTAAAAGAGTTCTGGATTCGAATCCATAACCCATTAAATGAGTTCCAGACCAGCCAGGTAGGTGTTCTCTTCAAGCGTTCCACTCATAAGTCTTTTATAACCTCTCTACATGCTGTCTTATTGTATTTAAGTACTGTGGGATTAAATATTTAATAAAAAATCCAAATATAAATCCGAATAAAAATCTGCATATTTGGCCGCATACCATATATGCAGTATGCGGTGGCCTTCCGAATACCACATGAGAACGGAATATTAAAACACCGGTTGTTCCGCATCAGCAATTCAAATTCTTACAAGAAAATGCTAATGGGGTTTAGTGCCCAAATTTTGGGCTTGGCCCAAGTTTTTTCGAAAGTTGTCTTGCTTCAGTTGGACTTGTAAAAATTTGAGCCTCCTAATTATCCTTTGAATTATAGAGAAAAAAGAATGATATGCGCAAAAATTAGCCAGCAGTTTACAAGTATTTGAAATTCAGCTTATAAGCTACCTTGCTAGGTTTCTTTACAATTTCATATTTCTATCATATTACTACTACCTATACTAAATAAGATAAACAAACCTGGTAAAAAAAACACATACAAAACTATACACTTCATATATGGACATCTGAATCCTCTCATCTGTCGCTTCTTGTTTATTTTCTAAATAACTTACAATTCAATCAAATAACAAAAAGAAACCAACGCCGCTATTACTAATGTGGTCAATCAGTAGCAGTTCAACAAAATCTAGGGCTCTGACATGGCGTGGTGATCCTTGGCAGTAGTTGCCTCACCGTCACGTACAAGTGACACCGGCATCTCGTCAGAGTGTATCATGTCATGTTGTTGAATAACCAGTACAGAGGAAACAACACCGTGTCCTGACACGAGAGCATCACCGATGGGCCCCAGCTCAGGGTGCTCTGCTGGCCTCCCGGCCAGCTCTGCCACCATTATAGATGTGGGAAATCGGCCTTTTCCAACAATTACTAGCCCGTACTCGCTGCTTCGCCCAATTGAAAGCACCAACTCTATCACATTTCCTCTTACCACTTTTTCCTCGTACCGACATGTGCCTTCTGTCTTTTGCCGGAAGTTCTCTATGGCTGCCTCATCCAATTCCTATAACCAAAATATTAGATTTCCAATAAAAATAGATGTTTACTTGCTACAGAGAAAATTTTCAATTTATTAAACACCTGCAGGCAAAAGTAGCCTATTGTCTGCATTTCTGTCACAACAAATAAAGAAAAATCTAATAAGTTTTCTAGAAATTAAGTAAAGATGTTAGCAGACCAACCTTCTCTCTTTCAATATCCACATCAGCAGTTGAGAATGTGTAGCTCTTCTCCGCGTTCTTTGAAGGGGCCGGAGTTAGCTTTACAGCTTGCCTTTCATCCTCACCGCCATTGTTCTCCGTCACAAACCTCATGGCTGTTATGGTTACTCCAGGGTGCTCTGCCATCCTCCGGGCAAGCGCGAGTGCCTCGCGATCATCTGGTCCCCCGAAGAACACCACACATACACCATGCGCTACATCTGGGGGATTTACCTGTAATTCAGTTTAGTTTTGAACTTAATTTACTGAATGTGTGATGAGTGTTTTTGTTTCATAGCTAATATAATTCCAATTGGTATTGCCTCATTTAGGTAGTCTGATAAACTAATTAAATAATATTTGGCTTCATTCCTACTTTCAGACTATATTGAAGTATAGTAACTTGGCACTAATTTGGCTTGATTTTTGTTCCTTAGGTACATTGGTCTTGATTTTTTATTATTTCAAATAATTAGTTAATATGATAAGTTAATAAATTGGCATGTTTGTTTGTGAATCAATTAGACTATTGGTTGTTACATACATACCTGCTCGCCACCACCAAATTCCCTATCAACAAACAGCCCAACTGAACACGGCGCCTCCCTCTGCACCCTCCGGTTAACCGCACGCCACCCAGGTCTGAAATTCTCTATGTCGCCAGAGTGATCAGACCGGTGCCTGTGGAATGGAAGGAGAATCAGTGACACGCGCCGCTGGTCAGCTACGGTGCAAACATCCTCATGCATTGTAGAGAGAGAAGAGATGGCAGTGAAGGGACGGACACGCACGTGGCTGAGCTGTGCATATGCGCCGAAAGCAACAGCCACATGGTCTTGTGGGTCCCGTCGATCTCGAAGGAACGGAAGCCCATTACGACGGGCTGAACGCACCATGCGAATTGAGGAGGATCTCTCAGTTAGTTCGACCAATCGAAGGATGTATAACTTGAGGTGGTTGTTCTTGTTATTGTTTTGGCCACGGATGGTCTCGATGAGATTGATGAGAGAGTTGGTGTCACGGCTAGCGTGAATACATGCAAGGATACGTAGGTCTTTTATATCGGTTGAGGCAGAGGGTGAAGGAGGAGAGGAGAAGGAGTATTGGAGTTTGCGGCGATGAGGAAGGTTGTGCCGGCCTGGCCGAGCAGGCTTGTAGATGGCCATAACTGTTGGCGTTGTGATGAAGGTGGTAAAAAGTGCCATTAGTACCAGTATTGCAAATGTCTCGTCGTTCAAGACCTACATATATAGCAAAATTGAGCCGACATGCAAGAAGCAAAACTTAAACTGTAGATTTTAAAGTTCCATTTATTGTACCTTTTTCTCTTTGCCAATATTTAGAACAATGAGCTCAACGAGTCCCTTGGTGTTCATCAAAAAACCAAGTGTGATCGCCTCCACCACCGACATGTTACATCCTAGAGCCACCACAAATGTCCCCAGTATCTTCCCGGCACAAGCTGTTACTATAACCAGAACAAGTAGGCCCCATGACTTCCCGCCCTTCATACTCGCAACATTCGTCTTCAGGCCACTTGATGCAAAGTACAAAGGTAACAGAAGACCCGAGACAAAATCCTCGATGCGCTCTATCAACCTCCCAGTAAACTGGCCTTCCTTTGGTATTGTTAAACCGAAAACAAAACCCCCAAATATAGCATGAATCCCGATAAAGTCGGTCATAAAACCGGAAATTAGCACTCCTGCTAGAGTCAAACATATCCAAAGTTCACTTTCACCGCCTTCATCGTCTGACCTTCTTGCGACCCATGACATGGCCGGCTTTATCAAAAAAATTTGAAAAGCCACAAAAACAATGCCGGATAGTAACACCCATAGTGAGATTATCGGGCTATGGTGGGTCCCCTCTCCACCGCTAAGAGCCACTGCCAGAGCCAATAGAATCCATGCGGCCACATCATTGAATGCTGCAGCCGCCATAGCAGTCTCGCCAAGAGGAGTTGTCAGGAGCTTTAATTCAGCAAGTATACGTGCAAGCACAGGAAAGGCCGTGATAGAGAGAGAAACACCCATGAAGACCAAAAATGGTGCATAAGCAGCTTCGTCGGCACCAGGAATAGCACGGCGAAGAACAAAGGCGACACCTACCCCGCATGCAAAAGGAAGGGTTATACCGGCCGCGGCGATGGAGAAGGCATGACGGCCACTACGGCGTATCGAAGTCAAATCGAGCTCAAGTCCAATTAAGAACAGATAGAATATTAAACCGATGTTGGCCACCGATTCAAGGATCGGAGTGCTCCATGATGGGAAGATGCTGTGAAGATATGTTTGGTTCCGGCCAATTGCTGACGGGCCGAGAATGATGCCCGCCTAAATTATATATAAACAAAAAAAATTGAGCTCGAAGTAAAGCAAAGATAAATGATTAAATTATAATTAATTTATCTATTTTTAAACGATTAATATGAAAAGAAGCAACATATTATAAGGTTATTTTAATTTTGGGCCTGCCTTCGTGAAATTTTAAAAGGAACTTGATCTTTGCATAATTACATTCTAGAATAATAAACTGTTGGTTTAATTTAACCAAGTTACTCATCACAGTGAGGTCAACTATGACTCGAGTGTTACACAATTTTTATAATTAGTGCAAAATTTTAAGAGTCATAATTTCTAGAGAAGCTAGAGTGCAATTTACTGCCATACCCATCGGTACTTGCATTATAAATAAATTAACAAACAATTACGATTTAGTCCTAAGAAATTAATTTGTGAAATACCGAGGGGGGGAGGTGGGTAAGTGAACTACTTTGACATTTCTTTTCCATCTGCATTAGTCAAGTTTTCAAAAAACATTTCTTTACCATGTCAATATTCAATACGTCACTATTTGAAACTAATCAAATTAATATAAAAAATTATCTTTCGGTTTTTCTTTATGTATCCAATTTTCCACAGGATTTTAAGATAATAATAGCTTGCCTTGTGCTAATTTGTATGAGCAGGTTGCACATGCCATTGGGATAACAATTCCTGAATTAATCCCCTACCATCAAATCATGGTAAATAAAAAAAATGCAACCTAATGATCATCGTGCTAGAACAAGAATTCACACATAATCAAATCAAGAAACAAATTGTATTAAGAAGAGTTAAGAAACCCCCCCATACGTACGATAATCTCGGCAATGACTTTGGGCTGCCGGAGCGGCCGGAAGAGATATGAGAGGAGGCGGCTGAGCACCAAGACCAACACAGTTTGTATTATCAGCAAGGGCAAGGCAAAGTGCAGAGGGTTATCACCTTGCCATATCCCGTTCGACGTTGTCTTTATGTCCGTTATATTCACCGCCATGATTAATCTCTCTTTCCTTTCTCTATCTCTACTTCTCTAGCTACTTCTTCTTCTGAGTGAGCGGAACAAGAAGGGGTGGTTTGGATGTTGTGTTTTATATGGAAATGTGGTCATGTGGATCCCTCCTGGTAGCCGACTCCAAGTAAATTATAAATGGACGGTCCAGATTAATTCCAGCCGGATCAACGTTACTCCTGATCCTGTTCGGCTGCTTCGTGTTCGTAAAATTTATCAGAAGCAAAATGAAAGAGCGGTTCCATCACCGCATGTGTGAGTTAGGAACTTGATATAAACAAAAGGGATAACTACGTTGTTTCGTAATGAAACAGTTGGAATATTTCCACTTTTGTCAAAAAAAAAAAAAAAAAAAACATTAAATTTAAGGGTATCTCTTGTTCTCTGAATCATATCAAAAATCAAGGCGCATCTAAGCACGTGAATACTGGGTAGTATATTTAATTAGGCGGCATATGTGTTCGGTACTTCGGTTACTCCGGTATCTAATTTATTTTAACAAATATTTAATTAGTATTTTTTATGGAATTTGTTATTTTTAAAATTAATTATAAAAATATATGATTTGACTATGTACATTTAACATTTAATCAATTATTTTTATAATAAATATTGTTAAACACTTAAATTATTTCTTTTAACACATAAATGTCACGGTGATCGTAATAATACAAATATAACCAACAATGAACTTCCGTACAATTACAAGAAATGTCTTAGAGCATTACATTGCTGGTACTATAAGAGTTTCTAATTTAATGTGACAGTTTCTAATTCAGTTTCAGTGATGTAAGAGAGTTTCTTATTTAGAAACTATGCAGTAAAGTTTCTTATTAAGAAACTGTTTATAAATTCCATGCTGATCAAATAATTGGTTCAAATTATTTCTTCTTTTTAATTTGTTGCTGACGTGGCTTAATAGAAACTCTAAAATTAATTTTAGAAAATGTGAGAGTTATAAACTTTAGAGATCTTAATTTTTAAAAAGTAGTTAACAGTTATTTAGAAATTCATTTGAGTTGCTGGGATGTAGATGCTCTTAGGATTATAACTGTATAAATGCTTCAAAAACCTAATCAAATCTTGAAACAAATTAAGTGTTTATAAGATAATATTTTTTTAAATAACCAATCTAATATAATACAATTACACAGTTACATTGTCATAATAATATATTAAAGACAATATTTTATCGTTAAAATAATTAATTAATATTTTTAGCGATAATATATTTATTAAAAAGTTATCACAAATGCAATAAAAAAGGTTAGCTTATACTTTTCAAGTTTCAACGGACTCATGTGCTACAGTAGACCGAGAATTTACGACACACACGTGCATCACTTGGACATGGACACGATAAAGGTCAAACGAAAACTTAAACAATTGATTTATCAAATAAAATAAGAGAAGGGAGAATTGTCTTCAGGGTTTCTAATGGGCCATTTCCATGTAGGATGTGTATAGCGAGTCAATAATAAGTCTAATTCTGACTCGCTTTCTAGTGCTTTATTTGATCTATCCCATCCTCTTTGTATTTTATTGAAAATTTGTTGCGTAGTGTATTGGACCACTAACCAATCAAAAAAAGAAACTTTGTTGCGTAGTGTATTGGGTTGGTAACCTAGGAATTATAAGCATTTTAGATATGTTGTGTGAGGGCAGATTCACGATTTTTGTAGGGGGCAAAAAAATATTGAATCGGGTTTAAATATTTAATTGAGTTTAAATTCATTAACCAATTAGATACTCGATAAAAAACAATGCTTTAATTTATATTTTTCAATGCTTTGACTTGTAATTTTTAATGCTCTGACTTATAATTTTAATTACCAATCAAAATTCAACAGATTTATTTCAATTTTAACCCTAAATTTAACTCGAATTACAAATTAAATGTCTAGAGAGGGGCAAAAAAAAATCTAGGGGGGCAAAGTCGGTCGGAACCGATAAATTTTCACTAAAACTCAAAATCCAGGGGAAGGCAGCTACCCCCCCTGGACTATACTGGATCCGCCCCTGTGTTGTGCCTATTCTAACGGAGTAGGTCTGATACCATCTGACCTACTTTTAGGTTCAACAAGCATAATGACCCGATTTAATTTAAGATTTGTGCGCACGAAATTGAAACAGACACGCACTAAGTTTAAAGCGTACCGCATGAATCTTAAAGTAAATCGACGGTGATTAAACTCATCGAACTAGAGTAGGTCCGATGCCCATCGGACCTACTCTCAAGTGAATTTTTCTTTTCTTTTTTAAACGTATGCATGTATTTACTATTTTTTTAAGATGTAACAATATATTTGTAATTTTAAAAATTTATAAGGTTCAATTCAATCTCACTCTAATTTTTTGTCTGCTTCTATGGCATTTCAAATTAGTCGAAAAGGATCGCATTTGGCGCGTCTGAATATAATACTTTGACCAGCTTTTGATCATATGATAACAGTGTAACTGTGTAATGATGACTTTTTCAGATCAGACAAAAAATGAAAATTTTATACTTAGAAATAAAACAAAGAGAAAACATAGTTTGTTAATTGTGATAGGAAGAGCCGACATTTTTATTAATATCCAAAGTTTATTAGAAATTAATTCATATACTCAAATTCTGTGGGAAATTATAAAAATGTCTCTACTAGTCAGAAAATGACTGGTACTCTATTTAATAAACTACCGGCTATTTTTTGGCCGGTACCCAATTTAATTAACTACCGGTCAGAAAATAATCAGTAACCTGTTTAATTCATTATCGGTCAGAAAATGACCGGTACCTTTGCTACATAATGTGTGAAGGGTTGGCCGAATTTCTCATCACTCATTTCATCAAATTTTACGTTATCTCTCCTGAGTTGAGCTCTTTCTCTCATATTTCTCCGTCTCTTCCAAAATTTGCAAGTAAGTCATTCTAATTTTTTAAAAATTCATTTTAGTATAAAAATAGTTGTAAAATATTAGGATTTGGTAATGTACCAAAATTAGAATAATTTAGTTATAATTAGTGTTGTAGTTAGTTTTAATTATAAAATTTAGTATAGTTTAGAGTAAATATTCTAATTTTAGGGTTTAGAATTTAGGATTTAGGGTAAGTTATTGTAATTTAGTATAATTAGTATAGTTGACTATATTTTACCGACCATATTTGACCACATTTTCTGACCGGTAATGAATTAAATAGGGTAGCCGGCAGGGATATTAATAAATTTCTATTAAACTTTGGCTATAATACAAATGTCGGCAGCCGAACCATGAGCGCATGCTTTTGGGTACTTGTGACGGGGACACGTAGCAGCCTAGTACACTTCTAAGAAATAATCTATTTGCCACCTCTGACCGCTGCCGAACCTCTTCCGATCTAGATCTGCTGTGGTGTAATTTGGTAATAGACATTACGTTCCGGGTCACAAACGGAACCCTTCTGCAACCGGCTAAATCGGTCACAGAATGTTAAGGTGTCGGTTGTAGAAGGGCCGGTCACAGTTGCTCTGCCACTAGTGCTTTCTCCGCTGACGTTACCGGTCACTGAAAAGTAAGATGCCAGTCACAGATGACCCTATAGCGGCCGATGGGCTCAGAATCGGTCGCAGAGTGATTTTTTTTTTTGGTATTTTTTTGTTATTTTTCTTTTTCTCAGTTGGTACGAAATGTATCAAACAAATATAAAAATCATTGAACCCATTCTATTCATTTATTTTTCTCCAGTTCCAATTAGTACGAAACGTACCAAACAATAGAAGTCGCCGACCGAGCCAAACAGAGAGAAGGAATGGCAGGCGGGTATGGAAACCCTTCAGCGACCGGGCCAAATCGGTCGCTGAAGGATGTTGGTACAGGTCATTGAAGGGGTCGTCGCTGAAAATATTATTTTATTTTATTATTTTATTTTATTTTATTTTTATGGAGAGGGGGGTCTTCAGCGACCGGCGACTAAACCGGTCGCTGATGCCGATCGCCGAAGACCTGTTTGTTGGAGTTAAGTGAATTTAGTATACATATAATAATATTTTTATTAAAAATATTATAAAATACATTATAAATGATGATAAGTAGAGGAACATTAGATCAATTGACTACCATTTTAGCCATTTATGTATTCATTTCTGAAAAGAGCATAATTTACGAATAATAGAAGTCTATTAGTTACACCTCATTGACTACTATTCGTGTGTCAGACTTGAGCAGAATTAATGAATAAAAGAATAAAAGTTGGCCTCATTTTTCTTTCCTAATAATTACGGATAAAGATATTAACCAGTGTTATTTTCATTTTTTTAAATATGATTTCTATGCGGTATGCGAAGGTCACTGTATACCGCATATGCGGTATGCGGCCGCATATACAAATTTTTATAGGGACTTATATATGCAGATTTTAAAATGAAAATCCATATATATATATATAGAGTTATGCTACGATGCTTTGGGAAGTAAAGAGAGTGTTTTACTTCCCGCTCATATCTCTATTTTCAAAATTCAAATAGTCAATCCAAATTTCTCAACATAATCTTTCTATTGATGTGCTTGGAAACCAAATTTTATATTTTTTTGAAAATTTTTTACTGTTTGTTTACAATTTTTGAAAATCACAGCTTTTTATTAAATAAAAAATAATAAAAAATTCAAAAAACACTGATTTTCAAAAATTCTAAAAAAATAATAAAAAATTTTCAAAAAATGTAAAATTTGGTCTCCAAGCACATATTAATATGAATATCATGTTGAGAAATTCGGATCGACTATTTGAACTTTAAAATGAAGATATGAACAGGAAGTAAAACACCATCTTTACTTCCCAAAGCACCGTAGCATCACTCTATATATATATAAACAAGTATGCGGTAATATGCGGCAATATGAGATAATATGCGGTATGCAGTAATATTCGGTATCATACAAACAATAAGTATGCGGTAATATGCGACTAAATATGTGGTAATAATATGTGACTGAATATGCAGTAGTAATATGCGGAAGCGCATTTATTGACCGCATACAGATTTCTATAAATATTACAACCGAATACGCATATGCGGCCGGAACAACCTAGACACACACGGTCTACAAGCTACTGGAGCTAACAGTGAACTAAATGAGAGTTTGTTAGTTAGGCTTAAGAGATTGTTAGAGTTAGGCCTAATAGTTTGCTACAAACAGATACTGTTAGATTAGCAACAGTAATTAACATTTGTATTCCAAGTTAGTGAAGCATTGTAATTCTCTATAAAAGGAGATAGAGACATACTTGTAAGGTCTAAGTGAAATACAATTTCATTCTTCTTTCTCAACCTCTAAGATAACTTCATACAACACGAAAAAAAATATGACTTTTGTGTTGCGTGAAACTAAAATAACGTTGTCAATATCTGTCTTGATTTACTCGTAATTTTCCGAGCTCTTCTATAAAAGTAAAAGACCTTGTTTTCTCTGCAAAAACCATCTGATTTAAAATGTACGATTGGAAATCAAGACAGCAACATTATATGATATTAGATTTTTAATATGATTCATCCATAGAAAACAAATCCAAACTATCCGATCAAATTCAGAAGGGCTAAAACCTGTACCATTGGCGTTGCTAACGATGGAAAAAATAATAAAAATTCCCATCTGAAGCTAATTAATTAAGTGGGGGAGGTGGATGAGTAAAGATTAATTATTAATATTTCCCACCTAACAATTGTCATGCAAAGGCATGCACTGACGTCGGACAAATTTTCAAATATGACGAGCTCGGTTAATTAATTTTTTATTTTCCACCAGTATATATTAAACTTACCAAGAGCTCATTGCAATGAAGATCAAACAGAGTATGAAAGCTGGTACAATAGAGTATAGGGAAAAAATATTCTTCTTCAAAAAAATTATATTACACTTGCGAGTAGGATTAAAATTCACTATTCGTTTTGTCCTCTAATTATGTTCCACATTATTCTCTCTGTTTTCAAAATCGGAACAGTCAATTCGAACCGCTCAACATGATCTTCATATTAAAATGTCCTTGGAGATCGAAATTTTATATCTTTTGAAATTTAGTTATTATTATTATTTTAGATAGGTATAAAATTATTGTTTTGGATGGTCCAGAATCTTCTAAAAACGCTGATTTTGTACCTATCTAAAAAAAATAAAAAAAACTTTTCAGAAAATATATAATTTGATCTCTATACACATTTTAATATGAAACCATGTTAACAGTTCAGATCGACTGTTCGAATTTTTAAAATAGAAATAAAAATGTAGAGCATAATTGAATCATATAACCAATGTTGTATTAAAACTCTACTCCGAACCTAAATATTCCCGGTCTAAAAGGACAAAACTACTTATAAAATTCTAATCATTTGTGGTGATGACAAATTGTGTGATCGAAATCATGCAACAATAAAATTTTCAACCATAGTCTTGAAAATTATTGTGACTGAGAATATTAGTGCATTTTTTTTTCTTCGCAAGTAGCTAGGGACATGCAGGTAAAAATATACCCTAGTAATTATTACTCATACCTGTTTGCTACCTATTCCATTATGGAAGCAAATCTGCTGCGATTCTAAGAAATCGCAGGGTCCTGCGATTTTAATCTCAACTATTCAAACGATGAAATCCATAATTTTTTTGAGAAATTAATTTTTGTACACGAATCTCGAAATATATGAATGGTTGGGATTGAAATCGCATGAACCCTTTCCATCCCATTATAGGTGATCCCCTTTCATAAAAATGTGAGAGGGATAACCTAGGAGAATTCATGTCACACTTGTGAGCTTCATGGAACGTTACATGTTTCTAGAGTGGTCCACTAGCAATACTTTTTTCCATGTGATTTCTGCACCTTTTCTCTGTTGTTATTTTTGTTACATAGTTGCTCCACTACTAGCAATACTTTTTCCATGTGATTTCTGCACCTTTTCTCTGTTGTTATTTTTCCAAATTGATGAAGGTTATATATGGACCATATGGCACCACTTGAGAGTAGGTCCGATGTCGACGGGTGTAATCACCGTCTATTTGCTTTAAAATTCGTGCAAAATGCTTTAAAAATTCGTGCGTGTCTGTTTCAATTTTCGTGCGCACAAATCTTAAATTAGATCGGACGGTTATAATGCTCGTTGAACCTAAAAGTAGGTCCGATGGGCATCGGACCTACTCCGTTCTCATATGGCACACCTTAATTAGTATTTATTTTTATGAAACTCATGGCACATCATCCATTTATTCTTTCTGAAAACACTAATTAATGCTTGTGATCAAGTTAGTTAGACAGGTACATCAAAATTAAGTTTTTCTATTTGAATATTGATAAATGCCTCAATAGTCATAGCCAGAAATCAAGCTGAACATACATACCACGTGTTGTAACTTTTGTCTATGTATAGATAATGATTCATCTCATTGGCTAATGCATTTAAAACAATTTTTAAGTCAAACGCTGAAAATTAAACTCACAAAAGAAACCAACAATTCATATATATCTCGTGATTAAACCCAAAATTCTCACTTGTTGATAAGATTTTTGTTGACAAATAAGAAAATAGCCCCAAAATTCTCACTTGTTGATCATCATAGACTATTTGGGAAAGAAATAAACAGCATCATTATACAGCTGTCAATAGCTAATTCGGTACCTCATTTAATTTCTTCCATTAGACAACAAATCAACTGTTTAGAAAAGCCAACAACGACTATATGAATTTGGGTTATAAGTACTCATGTAATCCCCTTGTATTATGATCAGAAAAACATCAAATAGATTACTTTCATCATTTTTAGAATTCATCAATTTTACTACCTCTAGCTTTTCTATATAAAAGATTGCGTTCTTAATTAATCAACTATTCTTGAAATGCATATATTTTCTAGGGTCAATATATACCTGTCATTTTGCTTTCAAATATAACTTTTTATAGGATAAAGCAGTCAAATTATACAGTTGTAAAATCCCAACTCACATGGTTCACAAAGTTGCAAATATAATAAATGCAACTAATTAGGAGCAACATATGATCACTAACTACTAAAGTCTGAAATGTAAACCAATTTAAACACTCCAAATTAGCTAGACAACTTTATCCATATCAAGTTCATGTTAGTATATAAAGACATTCCCTGCTTAGCTTGACCAACCAACAACTTCACCAATTGAAGCAACACCAACATTTCAGAACCATCAGAGTTGCATGCAAGTTTTCATTTTGTTATTCTTTTATGAAATAGAAATTGCTAAATATTTTCAGCTCAGTAGACAGTAGTTACCTGAATTAACAAAATAACACCTGACATATATAATTAAGACATATAGAAGGCACAAGTCATTGTATATAAACAATGATAAATCTGATCCGACATGAATCATCGCCGTGCCAATGCCCGAGTGATCAAGACGAAGGCAGACATACATAAATCAAAGAACTCGAGAAAAAATATTCATAGCACGGTTCATAATTCGGAGAGAGAAATGTACGAGGATTTCCAACTAAAGAAGCATCGCACTGAGATTTGGCCGACGAGATATGCACGCACTGAGATTTATTTTTGTACTTTTTATATTTTAACAGGCTCAAACACACTTTTTGAGTCTATTTAATTTTCTATGTTTACCATATGGCTTTCTAAATCAAAACCTATAAAACAAACCCCATTCAATAAAATCATGAACTAACCTTATTCCTTGCTCAGAAAAATAAAAGGAATTCTTTTAACTGTGACTCAACCAGTCACAAAAAGCCTTCATAGTAAGAATTGAAGTCTAACTTGACCAATTGGGGACACGTATCCTCTGTAGTACCGCACGGTGGGGCCCACTACTTTACGGCTTCAGATTAACTCAAAAACGGTGCCAATTCGGGATATCACAGGGTGCCAGTATTATTTGTGCTTTGAGATTCGTGCAAAGTAAAAAAGAACGGTCTGAATCATCTCACTCTACATTACAGTGCCTCTTTAGTAATACAGAGAATACGAATTCACCAATTGATGCCCTTAGATCTTATGTTAAAAGAGTCAGTTGCTAATTTAGATGTATACTAATACTACAATATAGTTTTAGTATTTCCATAATATTCTTCAGATGAAATATGGGCATGTTATCTGATTTACACCACATGTGCAGTAATGCAGATTACATATATGCAAACTCATGAAATTTAAATTTTATAAATGAGAATTAAATGTATCTTATTAGGAGGCACTGCATGAAAAGTACCGTCTTCCTAATTAAGATAAATATATTAATTTCCAAAATTTCTATTCAATTTCATATGTTATTTCATTTTCATTATTCCTGAAACGTTGCATGATTTGTCCTATGCATGATAATTTCTTCATTTTTTATTTTTTAAGAATACAGTTTTTGTCATTTTTGTTTTAATTGAAAGTTCAAGAAATGATAGGGTTTTATATAATTTTTTTGCATGTTACAATCAAATATTACTTTTAAAGAATATTTTATTCTTGACCACAAAACATGTCATAGAAACCGATATGACCGACAGAATGCGAGATTTCGGACCTAGCGAACCATAAAAGTGTTATATTTCTTTATGCTGCTACTGAATATACCTGAGTGTGAGGCTGGTGATGTCTCTGTTAATGAAATCTAATGCATTGGCAAAGGTACTTTTTGCCTGATATAATGGTGAGGCTTGTGATGTCTCTGTTAAGAATATCTTTTGCCTGATATCCAAATCCCTCAGCATGTCACCTATCAAGGACCAGTTGAGAAAAAAGTTCCCTGGCTGTTCCAGAAATCTCTCATATTTCTTCAATGAAAGAGTTCATGAATTCAACTAGTAAACTAAGGGTTTCATTTATTGCATTCTCTTCATCTTTAAAAGCTTCAGCTTAAATCCAGTTCAACCCTGTACCGGTATAAGCAACTTGCTGGAACATTATGTGCCCTTTGATACCCACAGCCAAGGACTTATCTCACATATGGTAAGGGACTGTCAGGATGATGAAAAAATTATCACATATCAGTTGGTTGTTGGATTATAATCAAACGGTTAAGCATATATGTAATATAATTAAGAATTGTATATTGTCACGTATGATTGTCATAATTAAGTGATCTAATATGAAATTAAGGTACTTGACAATCTATATATTCAATAGGGTGTGATCCATAAATGTATAGAACAATTTAGGTAAAAATCAAATCATTGATGGACTGATTTGAGATTTGCAAGTAAGAAGAACCGCTGTCTGGAGAGTTGTGGGGCCGCATAAAATATCTTCATTAAGTTGGCTGATAACCAGAGATTTTTGCGGCCGCGCGGATTTTGATGTGATCGCACGGTTTTTAATGCAGATGCACATAATACCTTTTTAGAGTTGGCATATAGCCATAAGTTTGTGCAGGCTGCACGGATTTTTTGCGTTCCGCACAAAACACTGTTAAATCAGAAAAGTCGGTTATTCAAAGAAAAGGCGGTTCTGTAGACACGTCTGGCCATTTGTGTGGCCGTACGGATTTTGTGTGGGCCGCACGCGTAGTGCCAAATGTGTTACCTTATATAAGGATGAGTCTTCAAGGCACAAGAGACAACACACAACTCAGTTTTCTGAACAGCAGTTATTTTAGACAGAATCTGAGTGTCTTATCTTTTTTTTCATCATCAAAGACTTGAGAGGAGAAATCCATTAGAAAAAATTTGGAAGGAATTTCTCAAAGACTTGTCTTGTTGTCTTGGAAAACTTAATCCACGACTATACGACGTAAAGGCGAGAAGAGGGCTTCTTACTATTGAAGACTTATCTCGTGCACACGGATACGGGTCTTCGCAATTGAGGATTCCATGGCCAACGTTATGGAATCAGGTATTGTATTGCGCACTTGTAATTTATGTTTTGGGTCTCTTTGGCATAAGACTCTTAGGTTAAGATGGGAAACTGTTTCTCCTTTTCCGGAGCGTAATTGTTTGATATCTAGATAAGACGTAATTGTTTGACCTTTATTATTCCCAACATTGATACAGTACAGAACCTGTACCAATCCAGTAAAACCCACTGTTTATAATCTTCTTACATCAAGTTCTTTAGTTTTCCTTTTTCTCTGTTTTTTTTTTTTGTTTTTGATTTGCTTCTACAAAACAGGGCTTCAAAAAAAATATAAAAAAAAAACATAAGAATTGCAAAAACATGTCTCTATCAATTCATGCATTTCATTCAAAAAATTTATGAAAAAATATAAAATCCAATATAATTCAAAAAGTCAATGCTTAATTATCAAGCTCTTCTAAGAAAATATCAGCAAAGCATATCAGGCCCAGAGAACTGTAAATTTTCTTGGTTCAAGTTATCCAAGAGATTCTTTTTGCAGTGGAACCACGTGTAGACCATGATTTCATGCTGATTGATTTTGAAATTTCAAAGCAAGGATTTCAAGCGTGTGGTTTTTATGCTAAAAGTTCTGACAAATCACAGATGACGTTTAGAACAAGGATTCAAAAAGTCAGGTTGAACATAGAACAATGATTTTATTTTTTATTGTTAACTCAAACATAAAGCAATGATTTAGCAATTGATGTGAATAAAATTGAATTACATTTAGTTCCAACTGGTTGATTCTGGTGCGTCCTCTACTGGTACACTGTACAGCATATGCTCCTACATTTAGAAATTTATTTTTAAACTCAAAATTTATATTTATTTTTACATTTATTTTAATATTAACGTTTTTAACTTTATATTATAGAGCTATTTGTGAAGTAATATCATTGATCCAATTTCTACATACAAGCTCACTGTTTGCCGCCACAGAAGATCAAATCAAATATATATTAGATATGACTTATGAGGCATCAGCTGTGTCCCTGGCCTCAATACTATGCATTTAATATATTTTTATTTGTTATAGTTATAGTCTTATAGGCAATGATTTTATGAATTAAAATGAGCCAGCTTTGATATGCAATAAATTGTATTTTTCCGTTTGAGTTGCTGTATATATATGATCCGTTCATTTCTTTTGATATAAAAGAAAACGGTAATATAATGGATATCATTTTAATTATCATGAATCCACAATTTATTGGTGTCTATAATATTTGCCTATAAATAGTACATGATATTTAAATGGTTCATCATTCAATAATTCACATACTCTCTTGCTCTTTCTCTTAGCTCTATAATTCATAAAATTCAATTTCTATTCTCCCACAAATAAATATTTTATAGTAAACATATTATTTTGCTATCATTGTTGAAAGAAGCTACATCAATCTCTACCACGGTTGCACCCGCAAGCAGAAGAATACCGGCGTAACTTGAGGCAAGGGTAACTTGAGCAGCTTCGGATAATAAAGTTTTAATTATATTCTTGATTATATTTTTAATATAATTGTTATTTATTTTATCGATCAAAATTCATATTTAAATCTAGTTATTTAGTTAATATTTTTCCAACAGAAGTGACACTACCAGACTGGCACCCACCCTGTTTATTCCTTAATTTAATTATAGAATCATAAAATTATTTTGTTAATGAAATGACGAAAACCGAGAAAAGGAATTAAAAAATCACAATTAGCTCTTAATAATTTACCAGAAGAGGAAGCCGAGAAAATACACTTCCGATACCTGTACTACCTTCTCGCACAACTTCTCTGAGAGCCCTTAAAAAATAATAGGTGCTGCTCCTCGCCGCTCCACAGTGAGGTACATCCTGTGATGGCAACACCTCGCAAACTCTTAACGCCGAATCGAACGGATGAGATCACCGTCCGCGCTACGATTGTTGGACTATAAAAGATACCAGGGTTCGACGGGGATCTGGATCCCATAAAGTAACTAAATTTTTTAGTATAGTCTGGACCGTCCATTCGAATCTGGCCAATCCGCCCCGTGTTGGAGTGCAACGGGTCCCTGTAATCTGACGGTCCGGATCTAAACTCAAAGATTGAGTTACTTTAGGAGATCCGAACTCATTTTGGGGGGCGGTCCGTTTTACGAGTTTCGACCCAGCCCATTAGGCCTGTCCGCTTATAGGCCTAATAAGGCCTATCCGCCTATTCGTCAAGAGTCTAATACAGAACGGATCATATTGTTCGATTTTTCAGGACCCGGCCTATCCGTCCTAATAAGACCCTATTATGCATCTTGTTCCTCAAGATTAAGCGAGACTCGATGGAAGATTTTCAACTTTCCCCTATTCCGGTTTTTCAAATGTTTGGTTATTAAAAAGAACCACATGCCCTGTATGCATTTACATAGATTAAAATGTCAAAATATCTGTTACATATACATGTATCACTTTTCTAGTAGCCTAAACATAAACCAAAAACAATTAAAAACCGCTCTTCGATTAATCATCATGCTTTTCAACCCTGCTGCCAGGTTCATTAATAGTTATTTAGATATTTTAATTTTTTCTACATTATTAATTCAGTTGTTTGGCGAACCTAATCTAGGTGACACCTGACTAATTTCCTCTTCTTCTTTTTTAAATGCTGGCGATTGCTATAGGAGGAAGCCTAGTGACAACTTAATTGTTCGGAAAAGGTTCGGTGAGATAAAAAATTCGTGATTCGGGTACAATTCGGATATAATTCGGAAATAATTCGGTACAACAAGGAAGCAAAAAAAAAAAAACAAAAAAAATCCTAAAAGAAAATAAAATAAAGAAAATTTAAAAAAAAAAATTCTCTTTATCACGAATAATTCGTAATTCGCGTTTTATTCGAGAATAAAACGTATTATAAGTTTTTTTGCGTTTTAAACAGAATTCAATTCGGTAACGTCAAAAAAACGTTTAATACGCAAATAAAACATAAATATATCGCGAGTGCTGTCACTGTGGAAGGAAGTGCAAATGTGCAATGTAGTAGGAAAATTACTCGAATTCTCTCCGGATTGCAAATTGTTAAGGTAGCAAGCTGGGTAACAAGTTTCCATCACTGTTTTCTCGCAAACAAAACAAATATCAAAAGCTGGGCAATGTCAGTGCTTCCGTTACAAAAAAAATTATTTACCTCAAATAAATCAACTAGAAGCTCTGTGGCTAAATCCAGATGCATGGATTACAAAAAGTGTCTAAATACCTTTTTTTTTCTCTTCGTACCAATATCCTAAAAACCAGTTTCGTTTCCTTGCACAAAAATGATTACAAACATTAAAGAAGAAAAGAAAAAGAAGTTCCTTCTCTTGACTGCTTTCTTAGAAGTGAACCAAACTGTATACCAGGATCCAGCAAAGCTGCAAAAAAAACGAGCAAATAAAAACATCAATATTAACTTCAAATAAATAAAAAAAAAAAAAGCCATCAATAAAGAAGTCCTTACACATCATGCCCAAAAAAAATTTTAAGTTAGCAACCAATTTCTTTCTGTACTATTAATTGTACCTAATGATTTTATCTAGGCTGAAACAATCTACTAACTCTACAATCCAGCTGAATTCTATTTTGGGTTGTCTGTCTTTTATTATCATACTTATGTCATTAACTGAACCATCAAAATTATTTACCAGAAAGAGAGTGAAAGAGGCAAAGAAGCCCTCCTGGAGAATTGCACCATGGCCGCCAAATTCCTCTTCATCAATATTTAACCTTTGTGAATAGACCCAGTACACAGTTCCTGTAGAAATCGCCACAAACCTGGACAGAATTGACAATACAGTGTGTGTTTTTTAACATCCCAGAAATTACAATAAGAACCTCATTGCAAATTACATCGCTTTTGCAAATAACGCCCAGCATTTCTCAATTCGCGACTAACACACAAGAAACATTTAAAACCATCTCATATTTGCAAATAACAAGGGCTGTTGGTTTACGAAGGGAAAAAATATATTCGTATATATATCAGCAACTGTATCCCTCAAAGAGAAAAAAGGAACACTAATAAGTATTTCTTCAAAGATACAACTTTAAATAATCAATCTATGCCAATTTATATCTTGGGTTTAAAGTAAAGGTGGCAATCGGGAGAGTCAAGTCAACTGGTCATCTGACTAAAGACTGTTTTTGGGTTTTGGATCATTTGGGTCCGAGTCGATTCAAGTTTTGGGCAATTCAGCTTCAAATCGTCATGACTTTTTGGTTGTTCGGGTTCAAGCCGGATTGAATTTCAGGTAGTCAACTTTAGATTGACATGGATGCTGGGTTGTCTCGGTTACTGGTCGGATCACAACCAAACTTCGCCGATTGCAATTTAAACTCACAAGTATCAAATACCGGTTATCTCGGTTCACAATTTCCAGTTTTGGGCCATTGGGTCCTTGTAATCTGGCTTCAAGTCAACACTAGTTTTGGGTAGTTCAAATTCGGATTGATTTTGAGTCGTCTATATCTTCAAATGGATGCATGTTTCGGGTCATTGAGATTCATATCGGTTGAGGTTCATGTCAAATTGACTTTTCAAAATTACAGAATCGGTTCGGGTTTTGATTCCAAATCAGACGGGTTCTGTGGGTCGGGTCATGGCCACCTTTAGTTCCAAGTTGTATCAGGTTGAGGTACTACTAAAAATCAGGGAAATTTTCTTCAATTGTTATTTAAGTTGCCATTACTTTCCATAATTCAATTTTATTTGCAAACAATTAAATTTAGCCCTAATTATAAGAACTTTAGGTGAGATATGCAGATGGTAAAAAACAGTGGGTGTTTCTTGCAAAATTCAAAATTACACAGAAAGAGCATGAACGGGTGCTTACAAGACAATCCATATGGCACCAACAAGAGGAATAGCACCCCACAGCAATCCACAAAAGAGGCCTATTGCTTGTCTGATCCAATACAACGTATCTAGCAATTTATCCTGGAGTATCGACATTATGTAATAGGTCAAAATTAAGCATGGATGGGCCTTACTCCCCCTTAAAAAAGGGCATGAGATTCTAGCAATGAGACCATCTTATGATAATTATTTCCATAGAAGAAGTGCAAAACTCAATTTATATTGATGAAATTTCCTTAAATGCGACCAAGGCAATGCCCTCCACTGGGAGAGAAGTTACAAGTTCAAAACTCGGTTGGGTAATCTATTTTAAATATTTAAAGTTGGGAGGCTTGATCCCCATCTTTACCTCATACAAAAAAAAAATCCTGAAATGCATATTAATTCAATCTTCGGTGATGGATACACCTTATCCTAAGATTCAACCAACAAAGAGTTGCAGTAAGAAGGTCTTCATTACTTTGGACTCTAGTTACAATTTTTTTTTTATTCATCAAAACTCAAAAGAATTGTTTCATTGATAGGGATAGTCCTGGTTAGGTGCTTAATATGTATTATCATCAGAGAATATGCAAAAAATTCTAGAATTAAGGAGAAAATTGCAATTCAAGAGCAAAGAAGAATAGAAGGTAACTCACTTATATCTATTGAACAGCTTTATTATCGAATTAGTCATTATGCTAATTATGTAGGAATTACAATTCTGGAGTAAACAAAAATCGAACATGCAGAAAATACCATCCAATTGACAACATTAAATAAAAATCTTCGAAATTACTATTCAAACTCAAAGGGTGATAGCTTAGTTCCCCATTATTGTCCAGTTTTATAGAGAAAAGAGTTCTACTCATAGGATGAATTTTCCAAGTCAAACACCAAATTAAGAAATACAATTTGGTCGGAATGAACCCAATTTTCAATTCTCCAACGAACCAAAATTCTAGGGAAGTGAATTAAGCCTCTTCCATCGAGCTTTAACAATTCGCCAACCAAACAAAGATCGAACTAGAATGCAATGATGGGGGGGGGCGATGAGCCAGGAATTACCTTATCCCAGGACGAATTCGGATCTAGAAATTTGGCGAGCTTAGAATCGGAAGTGCCATTCGGTTGCTGCTGGGCTTGCTTGGCCGGTGCCTTGTTAGATCTCGTTTTCACCATTAGTCAATTATACTTCAATTTGCTTTTCAATTCTGTACTAGTTCTCTTTATTATGAGGAGACCGACAAGAGAGATGTACTAGGGTTGAGAGAGAGAGAGAGAGAGAATCGGCGATTATAGTAGGTTCCGTTTGATCAGGACGAATAAGGAGTTCATCTCTAAACTCCTATGTAATAACCAACGGTGTAGCGGGTCACACCACCATATTTATACAAATATTTAGAAGTCAACATATCTGATTAGCTATAAATAACCTGCATTCATGACGATATACATTATTGATATATTTAATATTTGGCCACATAGGAACTTGAATTAGAAAACATCTCCTCAATAATTAATTGCCCACACTACTTTTGGTTTTCTTTGATAAAGGAAACCCTCTATAGATAGTTATGCTATAATGAGTGGGAATTAGTTTTTTACTTTTTAGATTAAAAAGTTCCAATAAAAAAAGGAAAAGTTGTTGCTTCTTTTCTTCACCATTTTGTCAAAACTAAAGAGAAGTGCAATTTGGGTCGGATCATTAGTCGGACTGGGCTTAAGGCCTGCTAAGTATCTCTTTTGTTTAATCCTGTATGAATAACCAGCTAATATGATAGAATTGCTTGGCAAGTGGCAACCCTTACTTTACTTTTAATTGTCGAGTGGGCCCCAAAACATAACAGCCTAACAGGCCCGCTCCTCTATTATTTCTCAATTAAATGCAGCTCTTGAAACAAAAGTATACAGCAAGAATACACAGTACATTAGTTCGCTAGACCGCTAGACTTTTCTCTTAAAAAGCTTTCACAAAAATATATTTGATATTTGATATTGCAAATCGCTCAGCATATGATGGATCAGGATTCTTTAATCTGTTCAGATCAGTGTTCCATTTATTAATAGAGGAGCTAGCACTACACATCTGGCGTGCCTTGTTTTTAATACGCTGAAACTTTTGCCAGAATTTGTTAGATATGAGTACAGCAATTCTTTAGAAAGGATCAATGTTTTAAATAGCGTTTATAGCGTCATAGCGGGAAGGCTACAAAAAAAGCTATAGCGAATAACATAGCTATAGCGGAAGCTATTCCAAATAGCGTTTTTTTTTTTTTACAAAAATTATATTATATATTTGTACTATATATTAACATTATCTAAAGTTTCATAGAACAATAAATAACACCAAATTAATTAAGAAATTATAATATTCATATTGAACTAGTACAAAAGTCCATGGTTCAAAATATCCATAATAATATCATAAACTATCGATCTTTTTATATACAAAATATCTTAAGCATCATGATTCATTCTATTTTTTTTTCTATACAAAATAAATTTTATGGATCTTTATTTAAGCCCATATAAATTGTCTAAAAAAACCCAATATGCATAGCGCGCAAATAGCGCGCTACACGCTATGCGCTATAGCGGACCGCTATTACCGCTATAGCGGCCGTAGCGCAATTAGCGTATTTTCATGCCATAGCTTAGCGTTTAGGGTCCAAAAACGCTATAGCGGCGCTATAGCGCCGCTATAGCGCGCTATTTAGAACACTGGAAAGGATACATACAGATCACTCATTTGTTTCACACTCTAATTAGACTTTTTTTTGTTTTTAATTTTCTTTTCTTTTTTATGATTCCCTTGAGGTACTAGCCTAGCCACCTAGGCATACATATATAGTGAAATATGTCAATGTCATGGGACGTAGCTATTTTTTGAATGGGATGGTTCATGGTTCATGGTTCTCCTACTACATATAGTATAAGGACATGGCTCAAACTATTCACAAGAATTTAAGATCTAATTATATTTTCTTAAGAGTTCGAAATATTATACAATTTTCATAATATTTTTCCAATTAAGCAAAAAAATTTAAAAAAATAAGAAAGTTAGATCACCGAAATAATTAACTTATATTTTGTCTATCCATTGATATTCATCTAATGACAATATCAATTTACTTCTTTGCATAATCATTCTCAACAACTTAAAAATATATAGTAGATTCTTTTTCATCAATTATCAATACTATCAAGTTAATTTTATTATTATTTTCATTGTCGTTGAATCCTCCATTCCTCCTCCAAGTATTCTAGTCAGAGGCGGAGTTACATTCAAAGAATGACGGTTAATTTACCTTCATTTATTTTCAAAAGTAATGTACTTGTACACGATTTTTCTATATAATTTAGAGTAAAATGTTATAGATACCGTATATAAATTGACCCTTATTTTCAGTATGAAAATTTTATAGAGTTGATTTTCATTCACGTTTGATCCCTGTATCTTGAAAGTCTAGCTGGACTCTGCTCTTGATCCTAACCAAACATAAAATAAAATAAAATATACTAAAAACATGAACTCCTATTTGCTGTCATTATCATGATAACAGGATCCTATCATAGTAAAAAATTACCATCTCAAATTTTTATCACCAAATTTTTCATGAATCACATTCCATCGAATAAAATCTGACGGTTCACATTGCGCGATGGCAGCGGATCTAAAATCCACATTAAAAAATGTTTAGCAAAGGACACCATAATCATGAATCATGAACCGTATTTAAGTTCCTTTTGCTCTTTTCATTCGTACTTGCTCATGTGGCACGTGCCAGACATAATATACCCAACTCAGTACAGCTACTGAAGCTAGTAACTGTATACAGTAGCATGTGATTGGTATCAAAAGCGTCATGTGGAGACTCTACCTTTCTCCTCTCTTATCGCCTAATTAATCAAACTTAGTATTTTAATTTATGCGATCTAATACCAACTTTTAATTACGTTACTCGATGCAGCTTTTGCTCTAGAGCCAACCAACCGACTCTTTTTTTTTTTTTTTCCATTTGTTGTTTTTCCCTTGTAAATTGGGATACATATTTGAACAGAGTAGTTTTGACTTCACACAACCCACTAATTATAGAATCAAAACAGCACTGCATATTATTTGTGCGCTACACGAAGCTAAAATTGATCTGTTAAAATCTTTACCCAGTAAATTGAGCAAGTTATTTTTACTTTTTGGTCCTTACAAATTGTGATGCTTACATTCACCCCGCAGCCCCATCACAATTTTTTCTAACAAAAATGCATCCTATAAAATACTAATCTTTCATTTTTACAATTAAAATTACTCAAAATTGAACCTTTGACACACATCACTATGTTTAGGGACCAAAATGAATTATCAATATTTTTTTGTTTCAAGGGTCGTTTGTTTAATTTGTTGTATTTTTTTTCTGCCAATTTTATTTTACCTTTTTTTTGTGGGGTTGCAAAGTGACGATATAACCCAACAGACAACCAACGTGATCTCAATCTCTCTCTCTCCCTCTCCTCTCTCTCAAAAGCCTAATTATTGAGGCTTTAAATGATTACGCAATTAAAATTTAATGGGGGATAAAAGTGGTACCAAAGGTATATCTTCCATCAGACCCAACCAACAATTTGCCGATATTTTTATTAAAACCCCCAAAAAAAAACAAATTATCAAATCTGCTCCCACTTCAAAATTATAATTATTTCTACCCTAACCGCCCGTGGGCTGGGCGGTCCACTTTTCCCACCAGACCGCCCAGTAGCCGGGCGGTCCACTTTCGATACCTGACCGCCCAGCGCCCGGGCGGTCCACTTTTAAAACCTGACCGCCCAGGGGCTGGGCGGTCGACTATGAAATTTTTTTTTTTTTTTAAAAGCGGTCCGCTGGGAGCAGACCGCTCCCCATCTCCCTCTCTTTCGCCTCTGCCTCCAGCCGCGTCGCCGCCCGAACCACCACCCCAGCCGAAGTCTCTGAGCCCTCTCTCCCTCTCTTCCTCTCTCTCTAGAGCTCTCTCTCTCTCTCTCCTCTCTCTCTCCCTCTCTTCCTCTCTCTCTCTTCCTCTCTCTCTCTCTTCTGCCATTCTCTCTCTCTCTCTCTCCTCTCCTCTGCCATTCCTCTCTCTCTCTCTCTCTTCCTCCCTCTTCCTCTCCCTCTTCCTCTCTCTCTCTCTTCCTCTCTCTCTTCCTCCCTCTTCCTCTCTCACCCGAACCCTAATTTCGGCCATCTCGGCGACAGTCCGATTATTTTCGGGTAAGTTTCTAAATAATTTTTTTAATTTATATTTTGTATCTTGTATTGGCATTGGAACGATTGGTAGAATTGAATTGTTAATTATCGTGTCCGGGTTGTTGATTTTCCCGAAACGATTGAATTGTTCAAAATTAGAGTTTCCGGTATGAGTTTGTAGTTTAGGGATTTAGGGTTGACAAAACTGAAGTTTATAAATTAGGGTTGAATTGTTAATTATCGTGTGCGGGTTGTTGATTTTCCTGTCGCGATTTAATTGTTAAATTAGGGTTGAATTGTTAAATTAGGGTTTATGATTGAATTGTTTAAATTAGGGTTGAATTGTTAAATTAGGATTTAGGGTTGAATTGTTTAAATTATGTTGAATTGTTAATTTAGGGTTGAATTGTTAAATTAGGGTTTAGGGTTGAATTGTTAATTTAGGGTTTAGGGGTTAAATTAGAATTTAGGGGTTAAATTAGGGTTTAGGAATCAAATTAGGGTTTAGGGTTGAATTGTTAGATTAGGGTTGAATTCCTAAATTAGGGTTTAGGGTTGACATAATTAGAGTTTATAAGTTAGGGTTTATAAATCAGGATTTGTAAGATAAAATCTTCTGTTTATTGAAATGTAGTATGGTCAGAACTAGACGGGGACGTGCATGGGATGCCCCTCTGGAGACGGGGGAGAGTTCACATGATCACGATGCTGAGGCATCCGGTGCAGCGGCATCCAGTGCAGAGGCATCCGGTGCAGAGGCATCCGGTGCAGAGTCGTCCGGTGTAGATGCTCCCTTTGGAGATTATCCCCCTCATCATCCTGACACGTTTAGTCCTCTTCTGTGGATCCCATATGTCAGGCACCGTGTCTCACTTGCATCTATGGAGGTACGTTGGTTTTGTATTCCTAATTTAAATAGCATTATTTAATTAGACGTTTATATTGAAATAATTGTAAAATGCAGGACACGACGATGATGACAGTGAGGCATCGCACCCCTGAGATACCATACGTCCGTCACCCGTTGATGGAGCAGTGCATCAAGCGTCTCGGGTTGTATCAGTTGGCCACCATGCCTCACTGTGATATTGATCAGGCCCTCGTTTGCGGTCTAGTGGAGAGATGGCGACCGGAGACGCATACATTTCACCTTCCGGATGGGGAGATGACAGTCACACTAGGTGATGTCAGCGCCTTGTGGGGTTTACGGATAGACGGCGACCCCATCGGTGGTGTCTCAGACCATCCAGACCTGATGCACATGATACCGGAGCTGCTGGGGGCCGCTCCGTCGGACTTGCAAAAGAAGAAGAAGAAGAAGAAGAAAGGAGAGGAGGAGGAGGAGTACCGGTATTCACAGTACTGCATCAGTCTTGCGGCGCTCCGCAGATACTTCCACCGGCGTAGGATCACCCCCCAGACACGTGACGAGCAGGCTGTTCTGAGGTAATCACAAACAGTTGCAAATTAAAATATGTTATGGATTGAACAAAAAATGTAGTTATTTATGTTTCTAATTTATATTGCAGGTACGTGAGGGCGTTTGTCATGGATTTATGTGGCAGCGTCATGTTTGTCGATTCCAGCGGTGACGCAGTCCCGATTATGTTCCTCTCTCTGCTGAGGGACATTCAGCGGCCGTCGAGGTGGAATTGGGGTGGAGCCGTGCTCGCTCACTTATACCGGGGCTTGTGTCATGCTTGTCTGTTAAGTTTGTACAAATATTTTAATTTTTTTATTACATATATTATGGTTCCATATTTACCAGAAATGCATCGCATGTCCAAAATTTAGGCGACGAACAGGCAGATTGCCGGACCACTTCTTCTACTCCAGCAGTGGTCCTGGTCACATCTACCGGTGTGTCGGCCTGTTCCTCCAGCTCAGGAGGGGCTATGGATGGGAGATGACCCCGAGAGACGTCCGGGGTACGGTGTACTCCCCTCACGTACGAGGACAAGGGCAGAGAGAGGACCGTGGGGATTTCGTATGTCCGGGGCCAGCTCCAGATGCTTCACGAGGCGAGCGTCACCTGGTACCCCTATCGTGTGTTCTACGATCGGGGCCTTCTGTGCCCGCTGACATTAGAGCAGAGACTTCTCTCGTTTTATCGGGGGCCGTGCGTATGATTCTGGATAGTTGAGTATCACTATCCTGATCGAGTGCCCCATCAGTTTCGCTTGGATGCATATGTCCCTGATTTTCCAGAGTTGGGCGAGCAGCGGACCACCCAGCTGCACAGGTAACTACCTACTGCCTTATTGTTTCCCTATTTTATTACTTGCTCAGCCATACACGTTACTAATTAATTTATATTGCAGCACTAAACACAACAAGCCCAAAGTCGACTGGAGCACGCGTTTCTGGGAGCATTACCAGCGTGCTGCATCACCCCAGTTTCACTTATGGACCCCGCCTCCAGCTCCAGATGCCCCTATGCCGGTCGGGCCTTGGAGATTGCGGTATTTAGTCTGGTACCAGAGATGGGGCATGCCGACGGTTTATCTACATGGGGACTATGGTGATGCTCTTCGACGGAGACTCACGGGTGAGGGTGACGGATCTAGGACTTACTTGCCTTTCGGTCCGATCCATGCTCGTTCGGTATGTTTAAATGAAACTGACATGCTTAAAAAATTGTAGTTATTTATTCATCTTCTAATAATAATAATGAAAATACATTGTGTGCAGATTTTGACCGCTATTAGAGGAGTGGCACACAGCTTGGTGTGCATGGCGAGAAGAAGTTGGAGAGCGATAGGATGTCAAATGCTCCAACACAGTGCACCGATCGTTGAGGACTCTGGCTGGGACGGGCGCCTCGTTGGTATGTTGCACGATGCCGGGGAGGACATCAATTGGCGCGAGATAAAGGCCCCACCACCAGATCCGGAGCAGCCTAGAGCCCCTATCTACGCTGATGAAATGCCGCCACCTCCTACAGGTAATAATATGTCATACAAATGATCATTATTAAGCGTCTCTTTAAAAGATCATTATTATTAATTTATCTTCATTTCTGCAGATGATGACTCGGGTTGGGCGATCCACCAATGGGTGTTGAACAACAACGCGTGGAACGCGTACTACAACGAGCATGGAGTTCCCGTGCAGCATACCGAGGTAGCAAAAGTTCATTATTTAATTAATTTACTCGTTACTTATATGTCTTTAATTTAACATTGTTTACATGCAGGATGAAGCTGCCGCCGCCGCCGAGAGAGCCGCCGCCGCCGTTTTCTCTTTGGATGACCTAGCTCCAGATGAGGGCGGATGGGAGCCAGCTAGCTCCCACCGACCGCAGTATATGGAGCCCAGACAGCACGACGGCGAGGCCAGTGGGAGTGGGGCACAGACTGCAGATGGCTTTGCCGCTGCTATATTTGGCACACCGCCTCCGGCCACGTATCCTCCTACTTGGGAGGCCGATCCGTGGGTGTTGCGTACACATGCGGGGATCCATGGGGAGCATGCATTACACCTGGGGGCGGACCCATTGGCGCGTGAGGCCGTACACGATGACATGCAGGTGGATGAGGTTCACCAGAGGCGTCCGCCGTCGCAGAGAGAGCGCCATGCACCTACTAGGTTGGACCTCTCCGGACCTCGCCCTCGTCGTCGCCGTTAGGGTTTTTATATTTTTTTTAGTTTGATAGGTTTCTAGTATTTTAGTTTGATAGGTTTCTAGTATTTTAGTTTGGATTATTATATTTCATGTTTGGACTGTTATGTTTCATGTTTAGACTTACCATTTAGATTACCTACTTTTATTGTTTATACTTACTATTTAGATTACCATTTAGAACATTTAAACATTAACAAACTTAATATAAAACTAATCAATTATATTAAAACTACACAATTACATAACATATAAAAATAATCGTCAATTATAAAAATATAATCGTCAACAAATAATAAATATATATCATACAATTTAATATAAAACATTCAAACAAATCATTACAACAATTTAATATAAAACATTCAAAAATCATTACAACAATTTAATATAAAACATTCAAACAAATCATTACAACAATTTAATATAAAACATTCAAAAATCATTACAACAATTTAATATAAAACATTCAAACAAATCATTACAACAATTTAATATAAAACATTCAAAAATCATTACAACAATTTAATATAAAAACATTCAAACAAATCATTACAACAATTTAATATAAAACATTCAAACAAATTAAAACATAAAACCTTATAAAAAAAAATTTCATAGTGGACCGCCCATCCCTTGGGCGGTCAGCTTTGAAAAGTGGACCGCCCGGCTGCTGGGCGGTCTGGTGGGAAAAGTGGACCGCCCAGCCCACGGGCGGTTAGGGTAGAAATAATTATAACTTTCGAGTGGGAGCAGATTTGATAATTTGTTTTTTTTTGGGGGTTTTAATAAAAATATCGGTAAGATAATTTGCCTTTAACCTTGTTTTTTCTAGAGCAACTCCTCCTCCATTTGATTCACAATGGACGCCTCCCTTTTCCTTACTTCATTATTTGGATAATTCATTTGAATACATCACTTCTTTTTTTTCTTTTTTGAATTGTATAGCGGCCTTGAATATCATCACTATATAAAAGGAACAACGCACTCTATATGATTAATCCAATGGAAAAAGAAAAAAAATAATCATTGATATATATGTCTTGTTAAATTGGAAAATTTACAATTAATATATTCATGAATGATTAAATACTTCTCCAAGTCTACATACAATAACAACTAAATATGAAAAATTGAGTTTAGTCATTTTAATAATGATCACATGCAACAACTAATGGTTTTAATACTATGATCAAAGAAGTCAAAGAAATTTTACTAATTGAAGATCATGCATGCATATTAGATGAGATATTTGCCGGATAAAAATTGTCACCTCCATTTGTTTGATAGAATGGAGAGAAAAATATCAATTTGTTTGAGATGATTGAGATCTTAATTAATTAAGTCTAATAGCGTAGCATATGCTGTAGGAGATCACTATTTTGAACTTTTCAAGGATGGTGATGTGTCAAGATCTAGCACTATCATTCTTATCTTAATTGTTAAACCATATCAATATTCATAACAGGAAAGCATGCACAGTAATATTAATACTATTGTGGATAAGCACCACCGAAAATTATTCATGATCAGTGCTTGAAATTAGTTGTATAATTTGGAAGGTTAGTGTCGTCTGATAATGTAGCAACTAATTAAGAAAATAAGAAAAATAGGAATTGGGTACTTGTTTCTAATTTCATACACAACACAGAGGAAGTCAGGAAGCCAAGTATTTTAGACCTTTTTTATATAATTAGCCAATGAAATTCTCCTCGTAAATGTAGCCTGATTCAAATCACGCAACATGTAAGATCTACTTCGATCTGATATATTATTACTATATTGTATAAGAAATACTACTATAGGGCCTATAGGCACATGCAAACAATACATGAATCCATGATGTCAACACCTACTTTCAGCCCAATTTTAATACTGCCGCGTATAAGCAAAAAAAGAAAGCATAAAAACGAAATTGACAAACCTACTATGCAATGCAATATGAATTTATATCACCAAAGGTAACAGAGTATTTCTGTTTAGATCCGGACCGTCCGATCAAAAATCTGCACGGTTATTAAAGAATTTATGTGCATTACACTTCAGACTGACCAAAATTAGTCAGGATTCTAATCAGACAGTCCGGATCTAAATAGGAATATTTCGATACCTCAGAGAATATGGATTCATGCAAAATTGTTATGAGCTAGAAATTTAGGATTATTAAACTCTAATGTAAATAGCATTTTCTGAGAACAATTAGCAAAACCAGAATTGCAATTAATTTATAATTCAGGAATCCAATTTTGAGAATTTAGGACATATATAATCATGAGATTAGATATGCTGGTGAATTTTATGCAATTAAATGCATGCACTCATTTTATCCTTTAATATCAAGCGTTGTATTATTTTTTTATTTTCTCCGTAGAAAAAAATATTACCAATTCGTTGATGACAACCATAATGGCCAGCGTATCAAAAGTTTGCTTTCATGTTCCATCCAACTAAAAGCTCAAAAAAAGAGAGAACAACTTGTGATGTTGGCTCTTTGGTACGCTAAGAAAAATCTCCCCGCTCCTTGGAAAGACCTTTATTTATTTATTATTTATTATATTTTTTAAGCCGGATCCTCTTAAAGTAACTAAATTTATTACATTTTTTTTATGTTTTTGCTTTGTTGGTTTGCTCAAATAATTTTGAGAAATCTAGGGTACTTGGTTTTCTGTTGGAGGTCAATTTGGTCCGATGCCCATCGGAAAGTGAGTTCGATGACCGTCCGATCTACTTTAAGATCTGTGCCTGCAATTTTTGCATTTATTTTAAAATTCATGCGTACGAATATTAAAGCAGATCGGACGGTTCCGAAACCCATCAGACCCAACCTGCTCTATTTCTTGTTGAGTTCAATGAAAATTAGTGGTGCAAAGTGGGAGTATATATATAGTTCATCTTTTTTAGTCGGTGCTTAATTTTACTCTTTCTGGCTGTTCTTTGAATTGGATTGTCAACTGTATGCATACCTTCAATCACTTTAATCATTGATTATTTTCAAATGACGCAGACAGAGATGTCAGATGTGGTGGCGTTTTTAAATTCCAAAATTCAGTTGTCCTTAGTCATTTTCATATATTCTTATACGTATGCTCCTGAGTTTGATGAGTGGGACCCAATGAAGGGGAATAAAAACAAAAAAAAAAAATCAAGTTGCATTGGTTGATTGGTTCGCTCATAATATTTTTTTTTTCCTTTGAGGAAGTGTTCAACCGGAGAAGAAAAGAAAATTTTATTGAAATAGAAGTTCTATTACAGCCGAAAAATGAAGAAAATTGTAAAATAAAAAAATGTGAAATTGAGTTTGAATTTTTACATCAAATTTTCAGTTTTTATAAGTATGTCTCTTCTCTATTCTGTCATGAGCTATTTTATTATTTTATATTTTTATGGGATAGCGGAATAGATAAATTGATATTTTTTAAGAAATAGAATTGTCTCATTTATAAATACTTTTCTACATTTTTACTATATATATTTCATCTCCAACTAAACATAACTTAAATAGTACAAAATAAAATAAAATTCTAAATTTCACTTACTTTATTCGTTCACAATTCCACCTATAATTAAATAGATCCTTATTCATTTGTTACTCAGAGCACCACCAAGAAAAAATTAATTTGTAAGGATATATACCCTCTCGGCGACTAAGTCAAAATCATGTTGAACAGTTCGGATCGACCGTTAGAATTTTGAAAACGAAAATATTGATCCGTAGTACGGACCAATCCGTGCTATGCATAGTACCATAGACTCACTCAAAATTCTAATGGTCGATCCGAACCGTTCAACGTGATCTCCTCATGAATATGTACTTGCAACTAAATTTATATTTTTTCGAACTGTTTTTACTATAGTTTAAGATATATAGAAAATCACTTGATCTGAAAATTCTGGACCATCCGAAAACAGTGATTTTCTACCTATCTAAAAAATAGTAAAAAGATTCTAAAAAAAAAAAAAAATAGCCCACAAGTATATTCTCATATGAAAATCATGTTGAACAGTTCGGATCGACCGTTAGAATTTTGAAAATGAAAATATTAATCCATAGTACGGACCAATCTGTGCTATGCATAGTACCATAGACTCACTCTTTACTATTTACTATTTAGTATGCAGTATGCACCACCAATCAAACGGTTCCGGTCCTTCCTGACATGACAAGACATTTATGATCTGTTCAGCAGCGATGCCCTTGTAACAAGTGAGTCCATATCCTCGACGGTACCGTAAAAGATTCCCTTTTACAGTTAGCTATTTACGGTTTGAGATTAACTCTCAACCGGTTTGGAATTCGGGTTGACTGAGGGGGCAGTATTATTGGGCTTTGAGAGTCGTGCCAAGTTAAAAAGAACAGTCCAGGTCAAGTAATTGTAAAGATTCCCTATTACGGTACCGTCCGTGATATGAATTCTGTAACAGGTACAGGTACTTTGCCAAAAGTATCTAAACAGAAATTCCCAAGTCCTCGGGGGATGAAAAGTAATTTCCTCTTTAGCAAAGCATAGTAGCATGTTAAGATTTTCTTTTTTGAGTGAGGCTGTGGTAATACAAATCCATATCCTATGAGGTAACAAAATATTTTTGTTTGGATCATGACCGTCCGATCGGAACCTGAGCCAAGCCGGTCTGGGGTGGAACATACAGGGCTGCTTTAATAATCCTACGGATTCTGATTGATCGGTTCAGATTCAAATATAAATATTTTGTTACCTTAGGTCATACGAATTCGCGGTAATACGCATATTATAGAGCAATCTGTGCTATGAATTCACATTTTTATTTTTAAAGTTCAAACAGTCGTTTTGGACAGTTAAACATGATTTTTACATGAAAATGTACCTAGAGAATAAATTCTATATTTTTTAGATAGGTAGAAAATCACTATTTATTGAATGGTTCGGAATTTTCAAATCAATTAATTTTCTACTAATTTAAAAAAATAGTAAAATAATTCTAAAAAATATAAAATTTGGTCTGTAAGTACATTTTTATATGAATATCACGTTGAACAGTTCAGGCCGATTATTTAGATTTTAAAAACGAATATACGAGTCCATAGCTTGAACCGTTGTGTAATATGCATATTACCATAGCCTCACTCACAGTTTTTTTTATCTTCACTTAATTTACTTTAATTTTGAGTTGAATTGGTATTATTTTATTATTTTTAAGATATGTGTTTTCTATCTCAAGTAACCCGACTCAAATAACTCACGGATCGACTATCCGTGTAATTTGATTATTTATGTATAACTTATTGTTTTTATTTATCTATGCAACTTTATCTAAATTAAATAATTAATATATTAACTTATATTCATTAGAGCTAAAAATCAAACATAATTAAATGTTCTAGACTAGTCGATCCATTAGCCATCCGAAAATGTTTTGAACTTAAGTATTTCTCCGAGATGTAGCTTGCTTTTTTGGCTTTTGCACTTTTCATGTGTCAAGAGGGAACGAGTGTGTGCTGTAGCGGGTTGGTATTTCTTGATCATATGGAAATTTAAATAGCGGTTCGCAGATAACAACAACAATTTAATTGCGTTAATCTTGAGTACCTCATGAAAAAATTGTTCATTCTCACGTCAAATTCAGTAGAATACAATAACTATAGTGTTTCTCTCTTGTTATTGTCTAGATTCTCTTAGAGTCATAAAAACTTTTTCCACCAATACTAACTGGTAGCAAGAAATTTGAGATCAAATACTAACGATAGTAAATGAAAGATCTCTACAACTATTGAACATTATGATAGTATTCAAAACAAACGATTTACAACCACCATTATAAGTAGAGTGGAAAAAACGTGCCATGCCGTATCATGACTAACACGCCGTGACTTTGGTCTCGTGCCGTGCCGTGACCAAGTTAATTTTTCACATGCCATGACCAAAATGCCAAGGGGTGGTCATGGCACGCGAATGGTCACGCCGTGTCCAAACGTGCCGTGACCAAACGTGACTAGCGTGACCATTTTATCATAATTTAGGTTAGTTTATTCAAGATTCACGTGACTCGCGTGACCACGTGCCGTGCTGTGTCGTGACTAGATCTTTCACGTGCCATGCCAAAGTTTCAAAATATGAACACGGCACACGAATGGTCACGGCACGGCACACGTGAGTCACAGCACGTAACTAACATGCGTGCCGTGCTGTTCCGTGACGGAGCCGGCTCCGCCGTGCTATTTTTTCCACTCTAATTATAAGTATATATATATGGACATAGAATTTTTGAAATTCTTCTAATGTTATAGTTATTGTGACTATTTTTAAAATTGTTGCACGATTTAAATAATGTATCACATTGTTGTTAAGTTTGAATCGTTCCATCAACAATAATAATAATAATAAGATTTTTTTTTTTTACAAATAATAGGGTTAAATTTTAAATTATACGATCAACAGTGAACACCACTAATTCGGAGACGGACAAGTATGCTCTTAGGACTCAGGTATTGGACGGTGGGCCCACTACTTACGGTTTCAAATTACCTCAACAACGGTGTCTATTCAGAACGACGTAGGACCAATATTATTTGTGCTTTGATATTCGTGCAAAGTTAAAAGAACGATCCGGATCCATAGGATACGGATTCTTCGGAGACTCAGATGCAACCGATCCGGTACATCAATTGCTGCATATTGACCGCCACACGAGATTAGATTCTTCTTATCCAACTGGAGAATGACAGCGGCGGTCACTCAGCTTCCCTTTCAAGAAAAAGAAGACATTAATCAAGAAAAAAGCGCCAAAAATGTTTTCCTGAAATAATAAAAATGGTTGGTTACGAAGTGACACGCACCCGATAATACCCTCTTAAAAGAACCAATAAAATCACCGCCATTGGACACGTCAGATTGCTCTTTGTTTTCCTGTGTGGGCAATCTAGACAGAATGAGAGGCCAACAAACGGGTTTGGTTCTTTATTGAAATGACCAGACTGCCATCGCAGCTATGGCTAAGAAGGAGACGGGAAGGTTAAGCTGCACCTTGTAAATCACTAAATTGTAAGCAGTTGGCAATTGTGGTTGAATCATTTGGGGGTATATCTGTAATTTTTTGAAACCTTAGATTAGATAACTCTTAATTTTTGGAACTTTCATGTGAGGCTCCCGTTGGTTCAGTTCATGCACAGTAAATTAATGCAATGTCACATCGGATTAAATGTATTCTGCAACTGTTAACATTTTAGACGCTAATGTAGTCAAACATTGCGGTTAAAGAATTGTTTGATTTTTGCCACTAAATACATGGAGCTTTATTTTTGATAATTTTGGAAGGTTGTTTTGAATTGCCAAAATCTTATTTGGACACGTTATCTTCGAGTCGAAGTCTCCAGGCGCCACGTGTCATGAGTTGAAGCCATTAACTTCCTCTCTCCAAACCAGGGTTTGAATTTTAACAGAAATTTGTTGATTTTAGGCAACGAATTTAATGTAATTATATTATTACATTCCACTGAAAAATTTTAAATAAAAAAAATATGAACCGTATTGTTACTCAAAACAAATTAAGGACGTCAAAATAGTATTGAAAATGATATAATTTTTTTTTCAAATCATTTAGAGTAAGCAATGTCGTCAAGCTTACAATTTGTAAAAATAACTTATATATATGAATTTGTAAAAATAAACCTTCTTGCGAAAATGCAATTTTCAAATGAATTCTAATAATTATAAAAGTTTATATTGATGCAGTTCTAACGAGATAAATAGTTGGATTAAATTTTTGAACACATAAATGTAAAACGAGATAAATATTGATGCAGTTCTAATTAAACTAGACCATTATATAATTTTATAATCATACATACATACTGATAGCATGTACATTTCAGTTATCAATTGGTTGCATTTGTTATTGTGGTGGTTTCAAAGCAAGGATGTGAAGCTAAGAGTAGAACTAGGGTAGGTGTTCCTGGATCCGACTCCGCTGCTCGCCAAATAGGCGAGCAGGACCCTGCTTTTCAAAATCAGACCGTTGAGTTTTTTTCAAGCACGGATCTCAACACAGATGAACGGTTCGATTTAGAATAGCAGGGTCTGCTCGCCTATTTGGCGAGCAGCGGAGTTGGTTCCAGGTGTTCCTAAGCTCACCAAATCTCTTTGTGAACTTAATTCAAAAATCTATTAAATTAGCTTCAAACGATGTATCAAAACAGTTGAAATCGATCTACTTCATGAGTGATGAGTTTACATATCAAATTTATAAATTTTCAAACTAATTTAGTATAAAGTTAAGCAGTGAAAAAAAGATGGTTTATAAGTTAATTTTAATGTGTTTATTTTTCATTATTTTTTACCGCTTGACTTTACATTAAATTAGTTTGAAAATTTATAAATTTGACATGTAAACTCATCACTCGTGAAGTAGATTTGTTTCAACGGTTTGGATGCATCGCTTGAAATCAATCCAATTGGGTTTTTCAGTTAAACTTACAAAGAGACTTGTGAGCTTAAGAACACCCTAGTTCTAATTAAAAATGTAGTGAGATGTTATTTGTAATTATCTTATTAAAATAGGTCTCATAAGTAAAAGTTAGTTGTGAGTAGTACAATAAAAATGATTTACTGTGGGCATCTGTGTAAAAATGAGATAGTCCTGTAATCGTGATATATACCTCAATGTCATATAAATAGTAGTATGTATAATAATGATATAGAAAATGTATATATCATATTACAAAGTAGTATATATATAATGAGGAATTTAAAAACATGCCCTTTGGGATCTTCATCCATTGGGGGCAAAAATAATTTTCCTATTGCTAATGTTTTTTTATTCAATATTTACAGAAGTTAAAATTAAAGAAAGGAGGCGTTGAATTTATTGCTTGTGGTCCGGCCCAGACGAATATTTTGAATCCTTCTTTAGCCTATTAATTTTTTTTAGCTTTATTAAATTTCAGTGAATTATGATTTTTTATGGCTACACTAATCGTATAATTTGAATATTGAAGATAATAGAAAACAGAAGCAAAATCAGACTTTCGAACTATGGGGTTAAACACATATTAGGAGTTAATTATATAAATTTTTTTTACGAAAAATGAGGGTTAAGTTTACATTACCGTAACATTTTACTCGAAATTATTTAGAAAATCACACTGGATACAAAATTAAAGAAAAAATAGAGGTGAATCGATCCCCCATTCCATTTACTTAGGTCCGGTCTTGAGAGAAAGGATAGTGATAAAAATGGTTTTGATAAATTAGCTTTCTAAATAAAAAAAAGCGAAAATATATTAACGTAATCATCAATCTAGGGTTCAAATGTCTCTATTTTTTGTGCCTCCACCATGCCTCCATTTTTAAAACATTAATAACGCAAATTTAAATCACGAGCATCAAAATAAAACCATTACATGTGATCAATATTATTTTCTCCATGTGCTCATAAAAAATTATCCACATTAGTACCTTTTTACAAGCTCTTGATGACAACTAAAACAAAGTTGAAATGTCATAATTTTTTACACGTGCATATATAAAATAATATAGACACAAAAAATAAAGACATTTGAACCCTCCTCGAATTTTAAATAGTATAAAGATTCATGAATTTATATAAAAATATTCGTTTCTAACTCCTTTTCGAATGAATGGGCCAATTAAACTAATAAGTACAGAATCAATCATGAATTATAAACGAAGGTCTTTCTTTCTATATTTCAAAAATATTTTACCAATTATTTTTAAATATTTCTGAATCATTTGTAATATATTATTTTATTTTGAAAAATATATAAAACTTTTAAATTTATATGCATTATAAGAACATGAACCATTCACAAATTATATTCGTGTCATACTTGTATTGCAAATTTTAGACCTCGCTAAATTTGTTCGATATTCAAATTTGTGCAACGAGGAATACTCGAATGCCACAAGCATTGTGCCACAAATGACAAAACCTCAAATCATCATTTATTTTTCAAAATTCAAAATATAAATGTCAAAATCCAAACTGTTTAACTTCTTCATTTTAACTAAGCACGCTTTCATGCAAAATTATATATGATTCTTGAAGTTCATTTTACGGTACTAAATCAGCTGATAAAAAATGAACCAATCTAGTTAACTACAATAAATTATTTTAGTGTATTTTTTACTACTTAATATTGCACAAAAAATATTTCAAAAATCATCAATTTATGTGGACACATTTCTTGTAAAAGCGAACAAAATATTTAATGCAATATTTGAATTTCAAATTGTGAAATCTAAATGAATAATATTATAACACTGAGTGACATTATAAAATCATTCAAACCAACTAATGAAAATTAAAAAAAATGGCATGTAAGAAAATAATAAATAAGAACCATAAATAGTATAATTGGATAACGCGTTTTACTCTGTGCGAAGATCACAAATTTGAAATTTAGAGCTGCAATAAGAGGCGGAGATAGTAAGAAAGAATGAAGGTTATTTGACCTCCATTTATTTTCGAATTTTATGTAGTTATACATGATTTCTATATAATTTAGAGTAAAATGATATGAATACTGTAAAATTGATCCACATTAACATTATGAAATTTTTTTATGATTGATCTCATTCACATCTGACCTCTATAACCGAAAAGTCTGGCTCCGCCCCTGCCCGCAGTTGAAGATGATTCGAGAGTTAAACTTTTAAACTAAATAAAAGAAAAATTGAAAACGTACCTGTTCTGCGAATATCCTAAAATGTTGGGTGAATTTGTAATAAGGTCTTTGTTTTATTATATCGCGTGGAATGGACGCGGTCCATGTGAGCCTACGCTCCTATTGCAGAATTCGAATATTTTTTAAAAAAATGTTGCCTTACTTGCAAGCTTCGCTCGCCCGTACATTCTTCGAAGCAACAAACAGTGCATGGATAGCGGTATCCGCTCAATTGCTCCAACCTGTTCCATCATAGATTCATAGCTCTTCAGTTACATAAATATCCAATCCAAGTCTTTTCCATTTCTTGAAACGCAATCATTTTCCTTGCTTCTGTTCATATTATCATAGAAATATAGAATACTGTACATTAAAAATCTATCATACTTTTTAATGTCATTTTTATATACATTTTATTATCATTAAACTCCACAAGTATGACTAACTAACTACAAGCGACTTGTCAATGTCACGGATACTTAATAATAATGCACAGTTGCACACAGCAAGTTATCATAATCAATATTAAAAATAATATAATACAATTTAGCAACATTCTAGAATGAAGATAAAACTTTCTTCTGTGGAGAAATGGATGTATACGGATCTCTAAATAGAGATGACCCAGCCGTGGCCTTAAAACCCAGACTAGCGTTAGCCGGGTTTAATTCGTGAGCGGGCACGAAACCGGGAGGAATCGGTTCATGGGTGATTCTCAACCGGGAGTAGCCGGTTGTATGGGAGGGGTCAAAAGTATAAAAACCCGGGGTTTAAGCAATGGGTGGTTTTCGTTTTGAGGGGTTTTGCCGAGAGATAGAAGCGAAGGAAAATAAATAAAAAAAATATAATGCCATCAGGTAAAATTACGAAAAGAATTCAGTAAATTTTTGTTCTGCGATACGAAAAATTCGCCGAGGGTGTTAGATTGTGGTGATGATCTCCGACAGTAGATCGGTGAATATGATTTTTTTTTTCTGCTGTTTTCTCTCTGAATTTTGCTATATTAAAGATTCTTTATTTTTTGGACAATTGTCTTTGGATCAGTAGCGATCTGATCGAATCCTCTACAGACGTAGAAGGCTGTTTCTTGAGAGCCTTGTTGTTTCTTTTTCAGATTTAAGTTTTTTGGTTTTCTCTTATCTGGATCACATCTTGTTGAAGAATTCCTCGAATCTGTGAAGTTGCTTTGGGATCCGTGTGTTATTATTTAGAATTCGAGTGAATTTTGACTGTTTCTAAAGGATTTTAGCCGATCTTTTTAGGATTAGCTGCAGTTTCTGGCCCCATGTGGAAATTTTCCCCAATTCAGCTTGAATTTCTTGTCTTAGTGTTTTGGATCCAAAGTTTTCGGGAAAGTAGTGTTGCCTACATATTTTCTATTCGATGCTAGAAAATCTCGAACAAAGAGTAGTATATCTTTCTCCTGATTCCGCTTGGTTCCTCCTGAATTGTCTAAGCTTTTGGTAGATATTGGCTGCCTGATAAGCTTTTTTTTTTAACATGGAAAATTGAATAGAATTCTACTCTGGTGTTGTCCTTAGGCGAATTATCCAAACAGAAGAAAATAAATTGAAATTCAGCTATTTCAGATTTATTACTGTTGTTTTTTGAACTTTTTTTGGGCAAAGATTTGAGATTTCTCCTTCGCAAGTCGTTAAAACTTATATTTAATTTTTTATTCTAGAAAATTATACATCTTGAACCGTTTTCTCTTCTTTTACTCAGGGATTTTTGTGACAGAATCCTTCGTGGAGTGCCCTCTAGTGTACTGAGAAATCCTCCCAATCAGTTAAAGGTGATTCCTTTTTATGATATTGCTTTCATTTTCTAGTTTTCGTTTATCTTTGTCCAAGGATTTAGATCTCTCTCTGACGGCTTCAATTTAATTGTCCTAATTTTCCACCTTCATAAATAGAAAGAACTAAAACTTTTTGATCTGAGGTTTTATCTCATTTTTCAGTTTGTAGTTACGATCTTTTGTAATTTAGGAAAGTCAATGTATGTACAGAATTTAATTTTTGAAAATTTTGATGAATATTCTATTAATAGTAATGATACACTCAAAATTTCGCATAAGCGTAATTGTTTTAACACACATTAAGTGTTTGCAGGTTTGATATTAATAGAAACCGGAATGGATTCAGGCAAGACCTGAGTTTTTCAACAATAAGCGCCATTTGAACACATCAAGGTACCATGGTATTAAAAAAGAGATTGAGCTATGGATCCCGCGGTTACTATCTCCCTCCCATTCCTGACATACCAAAACCTACAAAGGTACATTTCTCCTTATTATACTTTTCCTTAATTTTTTTCTTATTGCAGTTACCATATGTTCCTGAAATTCTAATAGCTATTAACTTAAATGTTGCAGAGGAAAAGAACTGCCAGAAAGAAGGTTGTGCAAAATCCATTAGCTGCATTTGATATGTTAGCAACAGTCGCTGGAAGTTTGTTAAAGAATTTGGATACTGATGTTATACCCGTTAACCTTGATCGAGCTCTGAATTATAATTCTACTTTGAAAAAAGAGCCGTTGGACGAACCATTGGATCAATTAAAGACTCCTAAAATGGAATCTCTGGATCAGAACAGCACCAATGAAAGCTCAGCAGGAGCATCTGCAAACCCTAAAACCCTAATTGAGGAAACACTAGATCTCTGTACTAACGGTTATGAAGTGCAGTTCGCAACTAAGCAGGGAGAGACTAACATTGGTTTGGTTAGGTCTATTAGCTCTGAGAGTAGCTCTGAGTTCTCATTGTACAGTGGAGGATTTGGAGTTGCCCATGACCTTAACCCTAGTTTGCTCAAAACAGCACTTACTGTAAATAGAGATTATGACGAAAATTCTTCTTGGTGCACGGACCTAGGTGCCGTAGCAAAGAAGTCTTCGAAGAGAATGAAGAAATCGTGTGTAGATAAGTTCAAGAAGGTCATTTCTCGTAATAAGAAATATGGTGAGATTTTCTAAATTTGGTCTTTATTAATGGCAGCAGCACTTGGTAAAGTTTCACAATTAAGATTGGTCTCATAGGAAATCAATCGGTCAAGTACCAGAACACAATCAAAAAGAAAAATAAGAACATCTTACCACGCAAAAGAAAAAAAGAAAAGGACAACTGACTGGTCAGTGCGGGCACGAATACTAAAAATGACATTTACTAGGGTTTTGACTTTCGTAAATTTTGTCAGATGCCGAGGTGAAGACCATAAAAGACAGCAAGAGGAAGTGCTATGCACGGCAAATGTCGCAAAAGAATAGGTTCAAGAGAAGAAAGCTCTTTCACCATTCTTTGGTTTCCTCTACCAACAGTCAAGGTACGCCTGAGCAAATGGTCATAGGTTGCAATAATGTATTACAACTTGATACAAAATAATGAAGCCGACAAATGCTGAGAACTTTTCTAATTTCTGGCAGTGAGGCTAAGCATCAAGTCCTTCAAGGTGCCTGAGCTTTCAATTGAGATTGCTGAATCTGCCTCTGTTGGTATGCTAAAGGTAAATGTCTCCAAGGCTTACTGACCTGTCAGTCAGGTCGTCGTACCAGTCTCACTTATGTATCTGTACTTATTAGGGAGTTTGGTATTTATGGTAGTTCGATCTTAACTTCCCTTATCACTTCCTGGCCTGTATCAGCATAAACCTAAGGTACCATACAAGTTTGTGAGATTACTATCCTTGTGACTGATGTGGTACCTGTACCTGCCATTTCTACATTTACAGGTAGAAAATTATGATCAAGTAATGTTAAATTTTTTTTTTTCATTTGTGCTTTTTTTTTAATTTACTTATCTACTGCTATATATATTCAGAGAAGAGTGATGGAGGCACTGACAACTGTTCTGGAAGGAGAATTTACTGTACGCGTGATGCTTGAAGGGAAGAATGTTCGAGAAAACAGTTGCACGCTAAGAGAAGCTGGGATTTTTTGTGATAGCCCTCTGTTAGAAACTGTGGGGTTCACTCTGGAGCCTGAACCAGTGTACTCTTCCCCCATGGGACCATACATCAGTTCAGATAGTATTGATAACAGAGATGTCATGGATCCCCCCGCAAGGTACTGTTGCAATGCACTACCTTTTTCATGAGTTGATATGATGAAAAAAAGAAAATTTAGAGGTCTTACTGGTACCGGGACGCAATGGGTGGGCTGGTGGGGGTTAAATCATGGTTTGGGCGTGGTACTGGCAATTTAATCTATTTCTCGTTGCACAGTGTTATGCCTGCTAACCAATCTGAAGACAATAGTCCAACACCTGGTAGCAGCCTTGAACTAGTACCGGTACCAGTACCGACCACTCCTTTACCGACCACTCCAGTGAAGAGTCATGTGACTGACCCAGACCCAGAACTCTCCCCCAACGAAGTGTCATCAGCTGAGCTGGCACTGCCACAGATCTCACAGGCTGCACTACCGGTGTCAGCTGTCAAAATAGAGCCGCTTGCTATTATACCTGTCGCGAGGAAGCCGAGGCAGATGGAGACCCTGGGGCAGCGGCGCATGAGGCGCCCGTTCTCGGTTTCTGAGGTTGAGGCTCTTGTAGCTGCTGTTGAAAAGCTTGGTACTGGAAGGTATCAAATCACCACCATCATCATCTCTACTGCTAGTATTACGTTTGTTAATAATCTTTTAATTTAAAACGTTGAAAATGTCTAATGCTTGATTTTTTGTTTTAGATGGCGAGACGTAAAGATACGTGCATTTGATACTGCAAAGCACCGCACTTATGTTGACCTCAAGGTATGTTGTGTTTCTTGCTTGGCATGTTTAATAGGGGAATTAAAAGAAGTGGAAAAGAATGTAATTTAGTTAAAACTGATTCTTCTTTTCCTGAGCTTTGATTTTAGCAAGTGGGTTCCTGTTGTTACTGGTGCAGTGGTATTATTGTAGTAATGTGAGAACTTTTATGTCTACTATTAAATATTTTTAGAAAATTCAGAATGTTTAGTGTTGGTACTTTCTCAATCTTCTATTCATGATTCGTAGGAGACATCTTTTGCAAGGGTACAAGTGATGGTTGTAGGTTTTGTTTAGGCACATCTGTGATTTTACCTCCATAGTACAGGAATCATTACAAGCACATGTTCCATTTTATTTGGTATTTTGGACACCTACCCTTGTTTCTCTCCTAAAACTTTGCTTGGTTTAGAAATAATCTCAAATCTAGGTTTGTTGGGTATTAGGTACATGTCTGGTTGGTACAAGAACTTGGACCACATGAAATTGGTGCAGTACCAAACCAATGTTAGGTGAAACTATTGTTTGCCATCCCTTTTTCATGTCTTAAAACTAGTTGTTTGACTTGTTTATATTATTGTAATAAATTTTATTGGTTGTTATGAAAAAAATTTAATGAAAAAATTTAATAGGACAAATGGAAGACGCTGGTGCACACAGCGAGTATAGCGCCTCAGCAAAGACGCGGTGAACCCGTTCCACAGGAGCTCCTGGATCGGGTTCTGGCAGCCCAGTCTTATTGGTCTCACCAGCACTCTAAGCTAGCAAAGTCACCTATTGATGAACCATGTCTAGCCGATTATGACTCTTCTCCTTCGCCTATGAAGATAACATCCCTATAATCCAAACAGTTGTATAAAATAATTGGAGGAGATTGGAGACGGCAACTTGTGTATTATTTTCTAACTCGAAAGATTTTTATTTTTTTTATTTTTCTTTCTCGTAAGCAGGAAGCCCTTTTCTTGTGTATTAATTTGGAAAGGGCTTCTTTGCAATTTGTACATGGTTAGTGGTGCAATTGGGAAAATTTGAATAAGGATGTAGTTCTAACAAAATTGAAATCGTCGACATGAAAATTGTTGCTTGCTTCTTTTGTTCAATGCAAACAGAATTGATTTAAATTCATAATATTGTTTGAGTTGATCTCATATTGATTGTTTCATTTTCCTTGTGTTTGTTCCTTGAAAGTTATAATGTACTATTAAATCTTTTGGCTATCTATTGCCGTTAAGCATTTAAATTTATAATACTAGAAACTTATTTTCAACTTGGCGAGGACTATTAACAAACATGGAGCACGTACAAATGGGGATGCCACGTGTCATTGTCATCGTTAGCAGTTGTGCTGGAACAAAGTCAATTTGTACTGATCTGTGTTAAATGAGCAATTGGCTTGCGCTATCCTGATCTGTGTTAAACAATTAATAATTTCAATTAAACGATAGCCCCTAAAATTTATCCGGCAAGTAGGTTAGTTGTATAAAAGAAAATAGCAGGTCGTCTTAAACTACAACTATCAATATATTATTTATTTTAATTCGTACCTACATTAGCTCATGCCTTTCTGTTGAAAAGTACATTTTAATTCTTGCACAGATTTCTTAATTGCAGAAAAGAAGAAATAGAATGGTCTACACGCTGTTCTGGAAAGAAAAAAAAAAAGAATCAAATCAATACTATTTTGAGGTCTGCTGGCCCTTTCTGTGCTTGCCAATGTACAGCTGAAACTTTAATATTCCTTATTATCATGCATTTGACCAAAAAAAATGACAATAGATGCAATCTAAAATCCGTATTGTCAATGACAAAGTATTAATAAAACTAAATGATTATTTTTTAAACCGTTGAATCGTCATATTTAAACTAAATATGAAAATATATTTGTGTTGTGTGCTTTTTTTTTTTATTAATAGCAGTTTGGCCAGTTGTCGTGAACATCGGATAAGTTTGTTATTAATATAAACAATCCCTGCAACAAGATACATGTTTACAGTAAACCGATAACTAATATAGATAGAACTTGTTTTCGCTGGGTACATATCCAACATTTATCTTCATTTAAAAAAAAGTATAAAAAAAAAACGAAAATATCGGGTCTATTTTGTTAATGTGCGCTCAAGTGAGATGCTAGAGATGAAGTCACAAAGGGACATTCTTGTGATGAAATAAGAACCATGAGAAACAGTATGAGGCTAGACCTAAGAACACACAAAACAAACCGGGTTTTGGAAAGAAGAGATAATCTTAAAAAGAAAAATAAAGAAATAAGAGATAAGAATACTTATCCTTTTTTCCGATCCAACCAGCCAACCACTCATTAATCCCTCCAACACCGCCCCCACAAATGGTCCATGGCTCCATGCCATGCCAAAGGGTTAAATTTGGTTTTACCTTCTAAAAGGATATATATACCTGAGGTTAAATTGAAAGGCTGTTCGGTGCAACAATTATATTGAAATGCATCAAATTGAGGTCAATGCAGCTAGTGTAAGAATTCATTAGGTATATGCTATTAAATAAACTTGGTTAAATAATGGATTTAACACTTTTAAGACCCATACATTTTTATAACCTCGGTTTTAGATCTACAGCCTAGCTTGTCAACCATGCATTTCATTTTCAGATGGGTATTGATTTTTGGAAGCGGTAGTCCTAAGAAAAAAAGCATGAATTATCTGATTTTTTTGGATAAATTAGGGAGACACTGAGATGCCATTTTGGAGAAACACACCATGTTTATTGTATTTGCACATAAATAATGGATTTAACAGATGGATAAACCAAGTAAATTACACAATGGTCCCTGGAGGATAACGGATGACCTTTTTTTGGGTCCCTGGGCCTTTTGAACCTCCCATTGGTCAACTGTGATCCCTACCGAAATTACTTTATCAATATCTGAAATCTAAATATTTAGGAAAAGTAGTATGTTTGTACATTAATATATATTGAAAAGTATGATGTTTAAAGGGTTAGAGAGAAAAATCCTAAACTTCAGGAATCAAAAGGGGAAATGTTATGCTTTAGTGATTATGTTTGTACTTTATCCGAAAGAACCTTGAGAACAGGGATAATTATTGGGTTCAGAGGAAAGAATTAAAGTACTTAAAACAAGTACAACAAATGCATGTCTCTCATCTCAAGAACGCAGTCACGTTGTATCATGTTGCATAGCATCTCCAAACTGTAACAGGAGATTCCAGCAGCCTGACTAATCTTAAAGTTTTCTTTTATTATATTAGCATATGATAATAGTTTTGGGGGCATGTTACCATGTCCGAGATCAAGGTTGGCCTTGCGCTTTTTTAGTTTTATTTTATGTTTGAACCAACATGTTATACTAAAAGCAGAATAGAAAAAAAAAAAACAGAAAGAGAGAGAGAGAGAGAGAGAGAGCTTAGAGACAGCGCAAGAACCGGAGGCGTGGCAAGATAGTCTTCCATATTTTTTTTATATAAAACATATTATATAAGAGGAGGGATCAAGTTACAACAACTATTTTTTCATTTTTAAAGTCTGAATCGTCGATTCAAACCGTTCAACATGATCTCCACAATAAAATGTGCTTGCAGATCAAATTTAACATTTTTTTGAATTTTTTTACTATTTATTAAGTGTTTACAAAAAATAGTCATATTCAGACCATTGAATTTTGTACCCATCTTAATAAATAGTAAAAAAATTCAAAAAAATGTAAAATTTGATCTGCAAGCACATTTTATTTAGATAATCACGTTGAATGGTTTGGATCGACGATTTGGACTTTGAAAATGAAAAAAATGATTGTTGTAACTCAAATTTGTTGTAACTTGATCCCTCCTCATTATATAATCTTCTCAGTTAGCTGGTATCATTGTGTCACAAGCAAAGGCGTTAGATTTGACACGTGATTGCTTATCTTCTCTGGGTTTTTTTTCTTTTGGGCTTTGCAAATTTAGTACTCCACAAATTTCATTCATGGTTCATCTGAAGTAGATTTCATAAAAGATAAATAAACAGATGAACTAAATTATTAAATAATTAGCCAGTGTTTGATTTATTGACAAAAGGCAATATGCTCTCAGATTTGATATTCAAATGAAATATTCCTATATTAAATAGTTGGGTGGTTTGATCCTAACTTTTATTAAAAAAAACTAAATAATTAAATAAATAAAATATCAATTAGCTTTGAAAGACGCATGCCATTCATGTAGTGAGATAAATAACATAGGACTACAATAAATAAAGGCTTAAACATAAATCTCACATCATTTTGTTAGTTACAAAAATTCCAGTACTATCACTGCTGCAAGCAGCGTACAAGCTATACAGCCACTGGAAAAGCAGCATTTCACAAGACAAGAAAGCATGAGAAAAGCACATTAAAGAAGTTAAAAGATAATAATAACAAACTAAATCAGGCAAAGCTAGCATTAACTCTAAATGGAAGACACCCTTATGCAGGACCATTACAGAAAGAGGGAGGAAGCCCTCATTTTTTGGGCAAGCACAGCAAGATCGGCCTTGTTAATTCTGAAAATAGAAGGTACAGGAAACTGCTCATTCCATTATAAAAGAATAAATAATTTATTTATTTTTTATTCTGAAGCCCCATTCTGGTTTGAATGCACTCTAGCACTCTAATTATATAATGAGTTGATGTGACCTGAAAACTGGGCTTAGGCTAAAACCATTATGTGATTGCATAACAGCGCGAAACTACTATTTACTGTACCAATACTATATGACCAGGGCTGGTACAAACTGCAGTGTTGAGTGCTTGGTCACTAACTTTAAAGAGAATTCTTTTCTGGAAAGGAAAAGAGAGAAGAAAAAAAAATGAAGAGTGACATTACTTGCAGACGAGCAGACCGGCGTATGCTAGAAGTAGGAGTTTTAAGGCCCTTCTTGCTATTCGCACCTGTCTTGGCCACTGAAGGTGTAGCCGGAGATGATTCTACTGGAGCAGATTCCATGATTAAAGAAGAAGTGTTCCCACTCACAGATGTTTGAGTTATAGAGACAGCTTTAACTGCTATAGCAAATAAATATTGCTCAACAAATTGCATTATTTGGATTATGAGACATGAGTAGTCTAGACTGGCAATGTTCTTGGCTGATTGGTTTCAGTACATCACAATCAGGACAATATTGACATGCCTTAGTCGATAAACAGACGAATTTCATTTGCTTTTCTTGGTGGCTGTGGCAGGGTGTCTGTGCGCGCACACTGGCCTTGATCCGTTGTTATTTGGGTTTATGGATTTATGTTTGTGTAACAAAGGCTCATGAGAACAGTTAAACTAGAAACTTCAATTATTCTCTCTCAGAAACACATTGAGTACCACTATATCAGTCAGGTTACAATCAGTAGGTATGGGCCTGGTATGACTAGTACATACTTTTGTCTCATTATCTGATCAACTAGCCTGAAGATATATTAAACATAGTGTTACGTACCACTAAAATTAGAAGAGGCAAACTTTCCTCTCATGACTCTTACAAAACGAAAGAAATCATTTGTTTCATTGACCTCCTTAAGCAAATCATCAATTCCTTCCACAAGAGGATCGCATTGCAATACTAGAAATAAAATGTGCTTTCAGTACCGGCTAAGTCTTTAATTAGTAATTGAGTTAAATAAATAGGCCCAGAAAAGAGAGCTTGACTTACAGTTGTACTTATCATTATCAAGTCGTACAGTGAAGGAGTACTCCTTTTCTGGATTCGTTGAGTCGATTTTGTTGAATATAAATTTCACACCTTCCAAAAATAAAGAAGATTTTTAGTTTTCTTCCTCTTCTTTTCAATTATGCCCTTGAATAACTCTGAAGTACATTTTTACCCTTTTAATGTATTCAGTGAATTTTTTCTTATAATACAATCAAACAATCCAGATGGTGGGGTAAATATTGACGTATGAAAACTACAAATAATGATATTGTGGGGTAAATATTCAAAAATAGATGGAGATCTTACCTTCTCCTACTAGTACTCGCAAACCAAGAGCTTTTTGGTACCATGCAATTGCTGAGTCCAAATTTTCCTTTTCTGATTGACCTTGACGAAGTTTTTCTTCACAAGCTTCCAAGGCTACCAGTTAAAATTAAATAAAGGGACAATTAGTTGGGTTATAGTAGATGCAATTGTTTGATGAGAAACTTGAGAAAACACAATTTTATGAACTTACAGTGTAAGCATTTTGAAATTACTGTGGTACATTCATCCACCTTATTTCTTTGGTCAGAGATAACCTTCTTGATTTGTTCACATCTAGCTCTTTTAGTTGCAAGATCATTAGTCATTGCAGTGTACCTTGCACTATTTCTTGTTTTAACTGCCAGCAAATGTAAAAAGTGACTACATAAGTAATGATGGATTTTCTGATACCATTATACTGGAACCATTGCCATTACAGCTGGTCACCCAGTCAAAAGCACAGAGTTTAATTATCTTTCCCAGTTGAAGACCACAATTTACTTGGCTTAATGTTAGTTCAACTTGGAGGAGATACGGCTCATAAAACCATCACTGTTTAATAGAAAATCCACTTCCGCTACTTATTTATAGCTGGCATACAATTTGCAGATTAGTTCAAAAACTTTGGGTGTTAACTACAAATGTACAAACATATTTGTGCAATATGTAACAAATCCTTTCTCCATGGCATATACAGATTTTTACTCCGCCAAACAGTGACACTGGAAAACACTTGTTGATAATTATCATTGTAACATATAGGGCTAACACAAATTATGGAAAAGGTGAACATGTGTCACATGCAAACCACTCAAAAAGTGAACTTAATTTCCTAATGGAAGCTTATCAAATTTGTTCATATTTATAATAGTTACCAGATAGAGCTTCTACCAAATTTGCTTGTCCTTCTCTGTGTTTGTCTTTCAATTTGTCCAATTTCTCTGAAAAAAGAATCAAGAACGTGAATGATGAAGTATAAATCTTTAACAATGGAAATGAACAGAACATATCTGAATCATTGGTGCACCACATACCAGAGGCGTAAAAGCAGCACCCTTTGTTCTGTAGATGTTCCTTATTTTTTCCCTTCTATTATTATTATTTATTGTTGCTGGTTGCTGTTCTGTTATTATTATTTACTGTCCCTTAGCTAAAGGAATTATGCATAAAAGGGGATAAAATTTTAGGGTAATCTGTAGGCCAGCACCAGTATAGAGCAACATACTGAACTAGCTTTGGGGTAACATTCAGAATTAATTTCAGTTGCTTTATTAACTAGTATGGTGCGAACATGTGGTGAAATGAGATTTTCTTATGAAATTTTATCAAAAGCAAGTAAAACTCCCCTAATATACCCATAAATTAAGCACTTTGATATACAAGCTCGCTAGTTACACAGTCATTAGCCACCTTTCCCTCACAAATACTTCTAGGCATTTGCCAGTTTTGCATGAGATCAAGCAAATTTTTAATTCTGAAAAAATTTATTAACTAACTACACTGGATAAAATGCTTAGTAGCTGTAAGCTCCTCTAGACAAATCAACTGAACTTAGTTAAAACCAGACAGATAGACAGAAAGAGAGAAAGGGGGAAAGGGAGGGAGGGAGGGAGAGAGGAAACCAAGAGAGGCGAGTAAATCGTCGGAGACGGCGCGTGACGAGTGCAGGCAGCGGCTGAAAGAGGCGGAGGCGCCGGTCTTACGCTCACGGAGGTTGGAGATCCGCCGTTCAAAGGAGGGGCGGAGCGCGGCCATGGTTTTCGAGATCGGGTTCTCGCTATTAGTGATCCCTTGCATGCCTTTCTTCTTCTTGTTTCTTTTTTCTTTTTGTATATTGCGCTCCTTTCCCACTTCAAACTGTGAAGTTCAAATTTGGGGAAAACGGGGAGTGCCGACTGCCGAGGGCCGAATGCGAAAGAAGAAGTGCGGGTCGGATCCGAGTTCTAAATGGGTTTGCTGTAATGTCCTATGAATTTAACAGCAACTATAAATGAGAAATACGAAGTAGGGTAATAAATTGCTTTTAAAATTATTAGGTAGATAGTTTGTTGGAATATATTAAGTTTAAATATATAAAAAATATTCTCTCGAAAAAATAATACAGAATGGTTATATGAGCGATGGAGACAGGTAATATGCTCATTACGAATCGTTATTATGGATTTATATTTCTATTTGTAAAAAAAAGTTTAAATAATCAATCTAAACCGTTAAACATAATCTCTACGTGAAAATGTAGTTAGAGATTAAATTTTACATTTTTTTTATTTTTCTTTCAATTTTATAAATATGAAAAAAATAGTAATTTTCTACTTATTTAAAAAAATAGTAATCAAATTTTAGAAAAATGTAAAATTCAATCTCCATGTATATTTCATACAAAGATCATCTTTAAAGATTCAGAGTGACTACTTAGCCCGAAATTTTTATTGTTACCACGGCTAAAAATCCGAATTAAATTGTTACCACCCGTCTGACTCTTTATCACTATCTACCACTCCCGCGAACCCAGTTCGCGCACCAAAATGGCTGGTGCGCGGACTGGGTTGGCGCACCAGCTTGGTGCGTGGACTGGGTTCGCGGACTGGGTTATCTGACGCTTCAGATTCCTTACTTCCTTTAGCAAACTTTTCTACGGTACAAAATGTATAGCCTCTGTGCAGCGGGTCATTACAAAGCAGTTTCTGGGTCAAAAGCATGCACTGCTCTTCTATAACAAGAAAACATCCGCAGGGAATCTTTACATATATCTGTACTTTTCACGTGGTGGGGCCCGCAGCCTTTTTGGGAACCAAGCTGGTGCTCCGCGAACTCATCAGCCTTTTACATATATTCTATTATTCTATTATTCCTTCAGCCCATTGCTCCGCGAACCCAGTCCGCGCACCAAGCTGGTGCGCCAACCCAGTCCGCGGACCAGCCATTTTGGTGCGCGAACTGGGTTCGCGGGGGTGGTAGATAGTGATAAAGGGTCAGACGGGTGGTAACGATTTAATTCGGATTTTTAGCCGTGGTAACAATAAAAATTTCGGCTTAGCCCTTTGATTGAAAAGGGGTGAACTCGCGTAAAACAAGAAATAAAATTAGAATTCGCGTTGCGTATCTGATTGGAAGCAAAGGCAACGAATTAACGAAAGAAAATTCGCGCAACTTTTCTCCCTCGAAATTCCGTCGGAATATCCCCAAGACGAAGGGATTTGATGAGAATCATACAAAATTGTGTGAAGAGACAAGAACACCCTTCCTTCTTCACGTTTGCTCCAACGATAATTTGACCGCGAGTCGCTTTCTCGTTTGCTCCGATGAGGTGAGTTACTATTTCTCGTTCGTTCTTCTTCCTATTCACTGTCAAAAAGTTTTTTTTTTTCTATTTTCTTTCTCTTACAACCTAAAATTCTAGAAGCTAGATTTTGATGGCATTATTTGTACATTGAAAGAAGTTTGAGTATAATTATATGATTTATGAAAATTAATTCGTTCTAGAAAAATAGTCTAGCTGATGGTGAAATTTCAATTTAAAATTATGTCCATTCTTTTCTATTCTATTGAACTCTTACTTATTTTGTTTCCGATCACAACCTAAACTTTGAAATAAAAAGATAAAACTATAGCACATATTGATCTCTAATATGGATATTACTAACCTCTTTCTATACTGAATCATCTCATCATTATAATTGAAATATGTTGAATTAATTAAAAAATTCAATTTATTTGCTATATCAAATTATATATTCGCTTCAAATTACTCAAATTATTTTCAAATCCTCGCAATTTGCATGATTAGGGGTGAAAACGGTATGGATAATATCTCATCCGTATTCGAAAAATTAAATGTGAATATCCGATATTCGAATATATGTGTGGATATGGATATTGATATGGTTTTACGTTTCAATTATCTGTATCCGAATAGTAGATATATATCATATATTTTAATATATATTATGAAAAATATTATTATTCACCATTAAAATTAGATAAATATTATGAACTTTGATATTTTTTAATATTATTTTAATAAATATCCGATTCAATCCGTATCCGTATCTGTATCCGACTGATATCCAATCTGTATCTGTATCCAGAAAATTAAAAAAAATATGGATATGATTTTTACTACTATTCGCTCCGAGAATGGAGTAGGTCCGATGCCCATCGGACCTACTTTTAGGTTCAACGAGCATGATGATCGTCCGCTATAATTTAAGATTTGAGCGCACGAAAGACGTGCACGAAATTTAAATCGTTCTGCACAAATCGTAAAGCAAATTGACAGAGATTAAACCTGTCGAACAAGAGTAAGTCCAATGCCCATCGGACCTCCTCTCAAGTAATCCGCTCCATATTCGCTCCGTTTACACCCCTACAGCACGATCCATCTTAGGACTGGATTGTGACTGCTACGGATTTCTTTTGGGCCGGACCGTTTTTTTTACACTGTGAGTTACGAGACTGTACAACTTCAAAACTGACCCTACTTCTGAAAACCTAGTTTTTCTCTTTTCAGAAGAGCAAAAGCAAAGAATAAATACTTTTGGTGATTGGTAATTTGATTTTTCTTTTTCTATATTTGGCAATTTTATTATCATACCCTTTTTGACTTCAAATAGTAAAAAAAAAATGAACAATTCCAAAAATCATCCTTTTTTTTGACAGAAACATTTTAAAGACTTTTAAAGACCAACAGACAAGTGTTTCACCCGAGCCTGTATCAACTAACTACATAAACTAATGAAATTATAAATTGGAAGTCCTTTGAAAGTCCTATGCAAATTGTTTCATCAAAGATTAAAAAAAGTTACAAATGTACAATCATCTCAGAATACAATTTCTTCTAAGCACGTCGAACAAGGTAAACCCGCCCATAAACCCAACTTCTTCGTGGTCCTGACGAGGATTGCTGCCATTAAGTTGCAAAAATAAGGTCAGTTAATCTCCCAAAAAAGCACAGCACTTCAAACAAACATCTTCTCTTAGCTAACCTTAGATATACATTAAAAAAATTTGATGCAGTTTTTGCATCTTGGCCTGCGCAATATATCAGTAGCACCTGAGTATCGAATGGGTCACCTTTCCTCCGTTTCCTTTTATTCTGATCCTTATCTATTTTATTTTTCAATATTTTTCTACTACTATTTTTTGCTCTTGTTTTGTGTCAATATAGGTTTTACAGTTTGGAGTATTCCTTTCCTAAAGAAAATAGCTCGAGTTGCAATGGCACAAGATACTTTTCGCAATTATAACAAAATTTTGTTTATTAAGAAAGAATGTATTCAGTGATGTTGCACTATGTAATGCTAAATAAGAAGGGAATATGACATACTTCAACTTTAGTTCGGTACTCCAAGCCGCATTGGCACACATGACATTCTGCTCTGTGTGGAAGTTGTCTTGATTTATCATTCGTCTTTACAAATGCAAACACCTAAAGAGGGTAATCTCTCAAGGCATTATTCACTAGAAGTAAAAGAAATTGATTTATAAGATTTATTAATCCCTCCCTTCAATTCCACATGTTAAGTAGGTCCAAGATTTGCAATCATGAATGTATACTAGCACTATGGTATTTTACCAGCACCAGACCTAACTGATATGGTTCAGTACCAGAAAGGTACTGGGAATGCTAGACGCTGTAGCCAATCAGTGATGCTTCCGCAGAGGCAAAAGATTCTAAAGTTTATGAATCTTGATAAAGCACAATTTCATCAAGGCTCGGAAAATGCACTAATACAAACTCTAGCTAAGTTCCTCTAAAAGTTAAATGTCTCTAATATTATAACAAAAGGGACTAACCTCCTCGCCGCAATTTGGACAAGAGCCTTTTAATGCAACTAGATCATTTGTCCACAAGCCTTGGAGTGCTTGTACTGTTACCATAAAAACATAACAATCTTTCAGTAATTGTCATAAGTGCATATTATTAATAAAGTTATCTGTTTTGAAAAGAATAATTGTTTAAATGGTACCTAAAGTATCATTTTTTTATCCTTGAAATCAATACTAGTTACCGGTTCGATATTGTACCATTCTAATGCTTATCATTTAAAGTCTATAATATATTTCAAAATCACTCAGTGTTTTACATGAATTTGAGACTGAAAGACTTTCCAGATCAACTCAGCCAAAGAGTTGTTTGTTTTTTTCTTTTTAAACTAACATTAATATTAGGGACCAAAATGACGCAACTCAGGATGTTTAAGGACTAAATTGAGAACTTAGGGACTTTTCCAACTAATATACGAAATAAAATAAGTGTATCCACTCATTTGCTAATTTAATTGAGAGAAAACAAATGTCGCAACCTGATGCAGATGCAATAGGATAACCGATCAAATATCCCATTCCCACGAGAAGAGTGTTACTGACTGAATTGAGCATCTCCAATGGAGATTTCCATTGATCCACAACAAAAATAGATGTAAAAGCTTCTCTCAATGCTGATTTTATTGAATAGGCAGCTGGAATAAGAAAAGCCGAGGTACCGAAGGTCAAAAGAAGCAACCAAATACTCACTAGTGCAAAAACCAATGATTGGTCTTCCTGTCCTACACCAAAATCACATCAAATGCATAATTAAAAATATGATGATGTATTGAAAGCTTCGTTTTTTTTTTTTATTTACCATATAAGAAACAAAAGGAATTATTGGTCATCCTGTCCTAAACCATAATCCTATGGTTAATAACTTAATATAATAAATGATACATGTTCAGACCTTGGAAAGAAACTTTAATCAAGAGATTATTAATGTTACCTCTGCATCAGCATATGTTAACTGTCGTCTGATGCTACATCGTGGATACTTCACGACATATTTCGAACCGTATAGTCGTAATTTCAACTGTTAATCATGTAAGCATTGCTCGTCAAGTCGTCAGGCATAAATGGGTAGCCTAAATTATACCAAAAAAGGAAAGAAATATTTCAAAAAATAATACCTCTACTTTGTCAAACATGTCATCAACTATCAAAGGCTTCCCGCTGTAATACGAATCTCGTGCCTAAAACAAAAGAGAAACATGCATTCACATCAGTAATTCAACCAAGTTCAGAATTAAACAGGTCAAATTGATCCTTCTTTCCATTAATGTGAAAGAGATTCTTTCCTACGTGCTATCACAATAGCTAAGAAGGAAAAATGACGAGCAGTTCAAAAAATTAACCTGGCGGTAAAGAGCTTCGAGCATCTCCTTACTGGCGGTCTCGATGGGGCCCACAAAGAGGCATGATGGACCCTCAGAAACTGCCAGAGTGGACCCCGTCAGACCCCGGTGACCGTGAAGCGGCGGCTCTAGCAACTGTCCGCCGGAAATGGAGAAGTCCGGTGCGGGTTGAATGGGGAGAAGATGATGGCATTAGTTCCGTACACCTCTCTTTTGCTCAACGCTCAACGCTGTTTTAGTGACGAGAGAGAGAGACGCAGAAGTATCTTTGCTCGATTCTGTAGTTTGCGGCTGAGACTGGTTAATTGTGCAAGAGAGATCATCTCTGTTTCTATTAAATGGAGCTGTCCAGAAGCTGTCAAGTGTCAAAGGATCACATTGAAACAAGACTAACCACGCAAGAGAGATCATCTCTGTTACTTTAGTTCAGTATTTTTTTTTTTCTTTTTTTGGAATTATCTTTCGTTCAAATCGGAAAGAGCGCGGCCCTTTATTATACGGAAAATGTTAAATTAAAAAAAAAGGATTTGACAAATACCAAAAAATGCATAGCTGAAGTTAGATATTATTAATGAACAAAACATCCAAACACACTGCAGTCATGACTCATGAGTCGTGACCCAGAAATTTATTTCTTCGGTTCGGACACTTAATCATGAACCTGGTTTATACAAAGCAAACAAAAGGCAACGCGTGTTCGCCGTGCCTACAATCATTTTCTAGTTACAATCATTTTCTAGTTGAGATTGTTTGCCATTTCGGATGTGATTGTTTTTGTCAGATTGACTGGTAGTGTTTTTTCTTTGTTGGATTCATTACAAGCTAGTGTGTAAGGGTGATCTCTTTTGGTGTAAGCCGATACTTGATCAATTTAACATCCTTTTAGCTAAACTAATCAGTTTAAGGTTACCTTTTTAATGAAAAACGAGCAAAAGGCTCTGTCGGCCCCACTTTATTTTATTAAAAAATGCTTTATCTTAAATACATCAATTTAAGATAATTAAATTGTACGGATAAACTTATATGTGCTACTGAGCTACGAAGACTTTTCATTTAATGGACCTGTTTCCATTTTAAATTAAGTTCAGTATACTGAATACTTTATCTATTATGGGCTAGTTTTTATTTTTGAGAGAAGAAAAGTAATTTTCTGTTTAATTCGCTAACAACTTTGTACCTATGCTCAAGCAGCTCAACCAGAGTTTAAATTGGAAGTAATTATAAGAACTAGGCCCAGTGTCCCATTACCCTTATTACCTTCTTCCCTCAGTAAAAGTGTGCTACTAGAAAAGCGATCCGAGGCGATCGGGAAAGGAAAAAAAGTCATGGACGTCTCTGTCGCTCCTATCTCCTCGGTGTCAGACTGAAGTAACGGATCAGTCGTGGGTGCCTTTTCCTCTTCGGTGACGGAAGGGCGAGTGGTCGATTCAATTCCCGGTCTGGTTTGGATTCAGTGTCTTCTCGGCTGTGATATGCGTACAGAGGAAATCATCACTAGGTTTCTATCACTCTAATCAAGTAAGGATTATCAAATTTGCGTCCACATGATGCACATACTTCTATCACATGATGCCTTTTACTCTTCGGTGACGGAAGGGCAAGTGGTCGATTCAGTTCCCGGTCTGGTTTGGATTTAGTGTCTTCTCGGCTGTGATATGCGTACAGAGAAAACCATCACTAGACTCCTATCACTCTAATCAAGTAAGTATTATCAAATTTGTGTCCACAGGATACACATATCCCTGTGCATTTTTAGTTTTATTTAGCTGTATGTTTTCACAGACACTCATTGTCTAATCTTATGTAACAGTTACTTTGTAATTTTTTCTATCAATGCAATTGCCTACGGATTTTAACCAAAAAAAAGTGTGCTGCTAAAACCCTAAAATGCTCATGACAATGTCTGTAGCGTCTCCCTTCTTTTTTTTTTTGAGAGAAAAGTGAAGGTCACGCTTATTGGTTGTATGCAATCTTCTAATACTTTGTTTGACTAGATTTGCAAAACATACACTAATTGAATTTAACCTTTTACACGATTTAGTGAGTTTGCAGGTTCAAAGTTTTAATTACAAGATCTATTGTGAAGAACCAAAGATAGGTTCAGAGTTTTAATTTCAAGATTTATAAAGAAGAACCAAGGTTCATGAAGTGCTAAATTATACGATTTTTTTGATGAACCTGAGAAGTCAACGAGACTTTACGAAGCTATATATTTGTGTAATAATCAAGTAGTTAAGTAAAGTATATTTGAGGCTTGTTGATTTCTGGAGCATCCGCCTTGACAGAAACAAATACATGGAACCAATTTAAAATGATAAGTCAGAAAGTTTCAATTTGGTTTCGTGCAAGACGGATGACATCCGTATGGTTGCTTATCAAGTTTTGTGGGACAAATTGTACTAACCGTGCTAAACGGGCATACACATTTAGAATGGTTAATATTAATTTGAATTATTTTGAGGAAACTCTAACTTCAATTCGTACAGTCCAACCTAACGGGTTTCTTTCTGTTAGAGTGGATCTAGCAAATCTGAACCCTCCCACTATATAAAGAGTTATCATCACTTCAGATTGGCTAAGCTAGCCGCCTTCACATTTGAAAACGCATTTATTGTTCAACACTTGATAGCTTACATTGTTGAGTGAACTTAAACTTCAATATCTTCTCAACACTCTCAAATTCACTCGACTTATCTTTTAGGAGATATAGTTTAGTGTCTAGAATTTAGTTCTAGAGCTTTTAATATTGTCCCTAACGGCACCTAGAGGGGGTGAATAGGTAGTCTTAAATACTTCTAGTCATTTTTTGATTTAACCCTCTAAATTAACAAATCAATCAATCTAACAAGCAAGCGTGTACAAATAAAGTAAATAGAGTAGAGTTAGAGAAATTTGACACGTCGGAGGATGACAGAGTTCGGCGTAAAATGCCTACGTCTCCTGGGTAGAACAACCTCGTCGGTGCCCCTTTTTTATTACCTAAAAAAAATAATACAACTCGTGACACGTGAGCCCAACAACGGTGGGAAGTCACGGCTGGAGAGTCAACTCGTGACACGTGAGCCTAACTCATGTACAAAGTTGAGCCTAAAAGCTCGAGCTGGAGAGTCATACGCAGAGGATCGTTACAAAACTATGTTTATATGTGAGCGGAACCGCTTGAGCCGGTGAGCCCCTTAATGCCCTACAAGCGGGGAAGTCACTCGACTATAACAAGGGAGCACTAAAGTAGATCTCCACACCATCAAACAAGAACCAACACTCTAACTAAATCTAGAGAAGATTTATCAAGTGGATTTGAGATTATCAATGGAATTTTGAAGTTTAAGCTCTCTCAAAGAAGGAAGCTCTCAAGAACACATAATTTGTGCCTTTTGAAATTAGGGGCGGCTTGCTTAATTCTGGAGTAGGGGTAGTTACTCTATTTATAAAGAGAGCTCCAGAATTAGGTATTTGAACTCTTCCGGTCATCTTTCGTATGGAACAGATAGTTCAAATGTATTTCAATTTGAATTTCACCTTTGAACATTACACTATCCGTTCGAGTAGCGTACAGTACGGACTATATCCATTCAGAATGGAACATCAAGGGGAGTCATCTGACTTGAAATGGAAGGTTTTGCTCTGAACTATAATCAGACAGAATAATTCTTTCGTACTGTAACGCCTCATACCGTATCTGTTCGGTACCGTGTCAATACATTCCGTACTGAACAGTTTGCTTCCGTACTGAACAGTAGTTCTTAGAATCAACAATCTCAAATTTACTTTACTAATCTATTGATATTACAATCTATATTCTTGATCTTCGTAAAGTCTTGTTGATTCCATTGGTTCTTCAACTTTAATCTTGCAATTATAATGTTTTTGAACCTGCAAACTCACTCATACAATGAAATCGTTAAGTTCAATCATTGTAAGTTTGCAAATTAGTCAAACATGGTATTTAGAGAATTGCATAGAACAACATTTACACCCCCGCTAGTGTGGTATGCTTGTAGGGCGCGAATGAGTACACTAGCCAGAGCGTTTCCGTTCACATATATCCATAGTTGCGTGACGATCCCAAGGGACTCTCCAGTTAGAGCTTATAGGCTCAACTTGCACATGAGTTAGGTTGTGACTTCCCACCATTGTTGGGCTCAGGTGTCACAAGTTGTATCATTTCTTTTTAGGTAATAGGGGCGCCGACGATGTTGCTCTACCCGGAACATAGGCTTTTTACACCAAACTCCGTTATCATCTTGCGTGTCAATTGTCTCTAAACTCTACTCTATTTACTTTCCTTGCACACGCTTATTTGACTTGTTAGTTTAGATGGCTTAACCGAAAAATGTCTAAGAGTCTTTAAGACTCCCTTTAAATCCCCTCTAAGTATTGTTAGGGACTACAACGCCTTCAAGTTCCATTAAACTGACACCAGAGATGTCGTATTTTTTACAAAAGTTTGCCAAAAGCAATATAGTAAATGTAAAGATTGAATAAAATAGAAAAAATAGAAAAATGTAAACAATGAAAACAAAGGTAAGTGTAATAACAGACACAGGTTTTGAACTGAGGCCTTGCTTCTCTTTCCTTAATCAACATTCGACCCTCTCAGCCATTTGAAAACCAAACTGATGTGTTCATCAAGTATTTCCTTTGCTAGCATTTCTTCATTGGTGCTCTCTTCCTTAAATATTTGTTTGCATCTTTGTCTCCACACAACGAAGCAAATCACTACATGTAGTCTTCTGGTTTGGAGGTAGTTGTTGGTGATGATGTTTTCTCTGTAGTGTCCTTGCAAGTATTAGGCTGTTAATGTGGCCAGTAACTGCAAAATCTGCGAACTTCTTTTGATGAGATGCTAAATTACCCTAGCCATATACTGGCATTTGCTGTACAAGGGATCGACCATTTCAGATGATCTCTTACATAGGCTACACCTATTCGGGATTTCCCAACCTCTTCTTACAAGATTATCCACAATAAGGATCATGTTTCTTAACATAAGGCAAATAAATATCATGACCTCAGGAGGAGCCTTGATATTCCAAGATTTTGCTCTGATGTCATTTACAACCGGATATTCTTCCATTCCCCTGTAAAAGAATTAATAGAGAATTTTCA
>JAJGRW010001304.1:0-50129 GCA_025461045.1 Carex parvula | reverse complement strand
CTCTGGCGGCCTGCTGCATAATCCTGCTGGCGGCCTGCTATCAATTTGCTCTGGCGGGCTGCTGTGCTCCAGTTGGGCCGAGAGCAGTTGGGCTAGCGCTGGCTGATGAAAAGCGGCATCTGGCTTGTTTATTTCTAGTTAGACCAATGGCTGTTGGATATTGACCGAATCTTGCTGCAGGCCTTGTTCAAGTTGGGCCCCGTGTATCATGTAATTGATGTGGCTGCTTTGTATAAATATCTTTTCTTTTAACCCACAGCTGAGCTGGCTTGGTATTCCAGTGGTGGGAATGCAAGCTGTAAATAACAAGAAAAGTTAATAGGCGTGCTGCTTCCATTAATGCACTGCAGAGTTGCATTAAAACCCCGTTCGACTCCGTACTCTTTGGTCAGAGGTTTGACGTGAAGGACCCTCAGGGTATTCTGTTTGTTAGCCGGTTCTGCTAATTCGGCAGAAGTTCCTCCATCCCGAGAAATCAGACTTTTCGGCTTTCTGGTTTGAATTCGAACTGGAGGCGGTGTAGCCATATTATCTCCTCCATTTGTAGCCATGTTATCTCCTCCATTCATGCAAACCGGGCTCTCCAGTTCACTTCCCTGTCTCCAGTTTTGGCCGTGGCTGTCCCGGTAACGACGGTCATTGTTGCAGTAATCCTCTCTTCGTTGCCTGCTGTGATCTCTGTCCCGTCGGGGTTCCCATCGCGGTTCGTACTCGTCGTCTGGCCTATCCCTTGATGTCCATAGAGCTGGCGGCGGTGGGAAGTTCTCCGGCGGCCGCGGGGTCAGGAGCTCTGTGTGAATGTTGATAAAGCCCTCTGTTGCACCCTGATTAGCCGTGCATAGGGGATCTGCGGTCATGAGGAGTCCTGCGTATATTCCTTGGGTCGTGACACGCGATGAGTGCCCGCATGGCCTCGTACCTACCATTGGAAACCACAGGCGACATTATATCGACATATCCTATACCGGCAATGAGGTGGTTGATATCTCTCTTGTTCCTGTTGTAGACCGGTATGTCATATAGTTTGACTCGTGCTCTGTACGGCATGGGGTGCCGCACCATGCCCAGGGCCGGGGTCCATCTCTTGAGCTGTACCTCTGTGCCATTGGCGAGAATGAGATATCCTGCGAGTACTGCATTTCTGCACGTGTCATGGTCAGGGAACTCGACTAGCAAATCGCCGATAGCTTTGTCCGGCATAGTGGTCCTGAAGTCTCTTGGGTGCAGGTCATATCTACCAGCAAGGGCCGTGGTGATCCTTTGAGCCAAATATGGGTCGTCGCCATGCGGTCCTGCCATGACCACTGCTGAGTGATCCAGGACCCCGTACGAGGCGTTGTGTTCTCGAGGCGGCAAGTATACCCTCATGGTATCCGGTCTACCCTCCACCAGTGAGGGGGATAGAAGCTCCATTTATTCCCATTCACTATTGCGGACGTCCATTTGTTTGTGGTGTTTTGAGTGTGCTGGCTTCTCTATATTCTCTTCCTTATCTTTGATTGAATCCGAAGGTGGCTTTGGGTTGTTTTTAAAGGCATTGCACCTGCCAGCAATATGCCCATAGGCCTTGCATTTAAGGCACCTGATGATATCCTTGCAAGCTGATTGCTTGTGCCCTTTGGAGAGACATTTAAAGCACCTGTTTTCTGCCATTAATGCTTGCTTATGTTTTTTGAGCTCCGGGTGCACCTTTTTGTTCTGTGGCTTGATGGTTTTGGTAGCTTTTTTCCTGTTCACTAAGGTCCAGCTGTCTTCTGGGTCCTGACTTCCGTCCTGCAGGAGAGTAGTAAACTCTTGGGCTTGAGGAGTTACGTGTTGGGTGTGAGCCGCCATGAATGCAGGAGCTAGATGCTTGGTTCCTAGAGTGAGGCCTTGAATGGCCTGGTCCTTCCCGTCTGTGCTTTGTAGCTTCCTGTGAACCAGTACCTCGGCATACGAGAGATGAGCGTGTGGTCCCGGCTGTCTAAGGCGTAGCTCCGGCGTGGTAGCGGCGATGGCCTCTATGGTAGCTTGTCGGCTTTCCAGTCGCTCCTTGAGAGACTGCTTCCAGGCGTTCATGTTCCCTCTATGTACTCCAACCTTTTAAAAAAAAAAAAAAAAAAAAAATTTTGGCCCTTCTGAATTTGATCGGATAGTTTGGATTTGTTTTCTATGGATGAATCATATTAAAAATCTAATATCATATAATGTTGCTGTCTTGATTGCCAATCGTACATTTTAAATCAGATGGTTTTTGCAGAGACAACAAGGTCTTTGAACTTTTATAGAAGAGCTCAGAAAATTACGAGTAAATTAATCAAGACAGATATTGACAACTTTATTTTAGTTTCACGCGACACAAAAGTCATATTTTTTGTCGTGTTGTATGAAGTTAAAATACTAATGTAATAAAATGTGGTCGGCCGTATATGCGTATTCATTTGTAATCCGCATATAAATCTGTATGCGATGCGGTTCCGCATATGCAGCCGCATACTACTACTGCATATTTGGTCGCATATTATTATCACATATTGAATCGCATATTACCGCATACTTATTGTTTGTATGGTACCGAATATTACTGCATATTATCACATATTGCTACATATTACTGCATACTTGTTTATATATTTATATGAATTTTTATTTTAAAATCTGCATATATAAGTCCATATAAAAGTTCGTATATGCGGCCGCATACGGTGACCTTTCCCGTACCGCATAGAGATTATTTCTACTTATCATCATTTATAATGTATTTTATAATATTTTTAATAAAAATATTATTCTATGTATACTAAATTCACTTGTGACACGGAACGAAATGTCTATTACCAATTATACCACAGCAGATCTAGATCGGAAGAGGCTCGGCAGCGGTCAGAGGTGGCAAATAGATTATTTCTTAGAAGTGTAGTAGGCTGTTATGTGTCCCCCTCACAAGTACCCAAAAGCATGCGCTCATAGTCACAAAAAGAAATGCACTAATATTCTCAGTCACAATAATTTTCAAGACTATGGTTGAAAATTTTATTGTTGCATAATTTCGATCACACAATTTGTCATCACCACAAATGATTAGAATTTTATAAGTAGTTTTGTCTTTTTAGACCGGGAATACCGGCTGCCGACATTTTTATTAATATCCAAAGTTTAATAGAAATTAAATAATATACTCAAATCGTCTGATTTTTCATAAAAATATCCTTAACGGCCAGAAAATGGTCGATACCCTGTTTAATTCATTACCGGCTAGAAAATGACCGGTACTTTTAATATTTTTTTGGCTGTTTTAGGGTTTATTGTAGTATTTTCCGTTTAAATTTTATGTTGTAGTATTTTCTGTTTAACATAATCATGATAATTTATTTAATTTTAGTATAATTAGCGTCACTTAGTTTAATTGAGCATATTCCTGATGATTTATTTTATTTTAGTACAATTCTCATTAGTTTAAATTAGTATAATCCTGATAATTTACTTTATTTTAGCGTAATTTTGAGTAATTATGCGTAAGTTAGTGACAAAAAAATCTAAAAAAATATAAAATAGTACCATAAAAGCACACATAAAAAAAAACCGAAATATAAGATAATCCAAACATAAAAACACCAAACATAGTATACCAAATATAAATAGTACAAAACAATCACCGCCACGGATCGGGGGACCATCGCTCAGCTGGTACTCCTGCGTTCGCTCGAACCGACTAGACTCTCTCTCGGTGTAACGACATCAGCCTCGGCCTCGCTGCGTATCCGCTCAGCAGTATCCCAGACTGAGTCATACGTCGGCCTAGAGACTGGCGGGGGTGTACAGAAGATGGATGCAATGAACTCAGTCCTAAAGTCAGGCTGAGTCTAGGACCCGCTACCACTAGCATCTCTATCATGTGGCATCTCTGTTGCATATTGTGGTACTGCCGATGGCAGCATGTCGACCAGATCGTCCTCGTATACCCGATCTCATCGAGACTAGACGCTAGCTCCTCGAAATTCGTAGGAAAGGACTCCGGAAACAGTGGCAGCATTGTGGTCGGACCCTGCAATCATACACAAAATTAAATAAATTTGATCTGAATGAATAAATTTGTTCAAATGGAAGAACTAATGAAATATGACAGATACGCCATCCTCAATAAGAGAGTGAAAATCAGCTCCCAACAACTTCTCGATCTGAGCATCAAACCCAGCGTTGTCAGATACGCCACCAACGGGGGTGCCACTAATAGGCAAACCTCAAAGGGCACTCACATCCTGGAGTGTCACTGTCATCTCTCCGAATGGCATGTGGAATGTGTGCGTCTCGGGACGCCATCACTCCACCAGTCTTGCACTATGAGATGCATTGATGATGCCACTCCCGGTCCGCGAAATGTCCACAACCTGGTAGAGGTCCAGATTGATGAGGAAATGGTCCATCACCGGGTAGTACTGCATGTGATGCACCGTTACTCACATCTAAAAGAAACGTATCATGAGTTGAAAAAAGTAATCCAAATGGTGAACACAACAAAATTTAAAAAAAAGATAAAAAAATACGTACCTCATGAGAAGCCAATGAGACTCGGTGCTCGCAGTAGGGCATCTACATGATAGGACTGAAATGCTCTGTGCTGCCAGTGATCGGCTCGTCAACTACAGGTGGTGCTGGACGAGTCCTAGGCCGTCCTCTAGCCATCCTAATGTCAAAAATATAATTATGTTAGCTTACGCTAAGTAAAACCTAAATCCTAATTTTGGTACGAAAATAGCCTAATTTCGGTAAAATATGCTAAAAAGGCCAAAATATGCTTAATTAAGCTAAAATATGCTAAAATAGGCCAATTGCTATTAAAATAACCTAAAATAGTATAATTTCGATTAAAATATGCTAAAATAGGTCAAAATAGGCTTAATTATGTTAAAACATGCAAAAATAAGACAATTGCAATTAAAATAACCTGATTATGCTATAATAGGTTAAAATAATCTAAAAATATGTTATAATAGGCTAAAATAATCTAATGGTCTAATTATCCTAATTATGCTAAATTGCACTAAATTACGCTTAATTATCCTAATTATGGTAAAATGCTAAAATTCGCTAAATACGGTCAACTATGCTAATTATACTAAATTACCCTAAACCCTAAATTTGGCTAATTACTCTAAACTATACTAAATTTTTTAATTAAAACTAACTACAACAGATTTAACACTAATTACAACTAAATTATTCTAATTTTGGTACATTACTAACAAATTCTAACATTTTACAACTATTTTGCCCTAAAAATGAATTTTTTTAAAATTAGAAGGACTTACTTGCAAATTTGGAAAGAGATGAAAAAATATGGGAGAAAGAGCTCAATCGAGGAGAGATAGTGTAAAATTTGATGAAATGAATGATGAGAAATTCGGCCAACCCTCCACACATATATATAGCACATGTACCAGTCAGAAAATGATCGGTAGTTTATTAAATAGGGTACCGGTCATTTTCTCACCGGTAGAGACATTTTTATAATTTTCCACAGAATTTGAGTATATTAATTAATTTCTATTAAACTTTGGATATTAATAAAAATGTCGGCTCTTCATATAACAATTAACATTTCTCTTTGTTTTATTTCTAAGTATAAAATATTCATTTTGTGTCTGATCTGAAAAAGTCATCATTACACAGTTACACTGTTATCATATGACCAAAAGCTGGTCAAAATATTATATTCAGACGCGCCAATGCGATCCTTTTCGACTAATTTGAAATGCCATAGAAGCAGACAAAAAATTAGAGTGAGATTGAATTGAACCTTATAAATTTTTAAAATTACAAATATATTGTTACATCGTAAAAAAATAGTAAATACATGCATACGTTTGAAAAAGAAAAAAAAAATTAAGCTAAGAGAAGAGGACAAGTGGGACCGATTCTTTTTTTTGAGGAAACAAGAGGGGTCTAGCCCCACTTTATATTAACCATAAACGGTTATAATTGTGTGTGCTCTCAAGTAGGGAGTCTGGTGATGTGTTTGGTGAAGAAAGTATAAAATCAAAGAAGAAAAAGAAACCTAGAGGGTTCTACGTGAACAGGGAGAAAAAATAGAAAGTAAGCAAAAAAGAAAAATAGATATTTTGATATCTACGTGAACAGGGACCGATTCTTATGCTAACTTTTTGGGGCAATACATGCGACTATTTGAGAATAGGCACAACATATCTAAAATGCTAATAATTCCTAGGTTACAAACCCAATACACTACGCAACAATTTTTTTTTCTTTTATGGTTAGTGGTCCACAAATTTTCAATAAAATACAAAGAGATGGGCTAATATAGATCAAATAAAGCACTAGAAAGCGAGTCAGAATTAGATTTATTATTGACTCGCTATACACATCCTACATGGAAATAGCCCATTAGAAACCGTGAAATAGCCCATTAGAAACCCTGAAGACAATTCTCCCTTCTCTTATTTTATTTGAAGAATGAAAAGAAATGGAATAGAATAGAAAGGAAGATTAACATATTTAACTTTTTTGTGTTTGGATGATTAATGAAGGAAAATAAATTTAACTTTCTTTTTCGTCTTATTTCTTGTTTAGTTGATTAAAATTTAGAAGGTTAATGAGAAATTTGAAAGTTGTTGTAGGTTTCTGACAAAAAAACTTGTATGAGAATTATATAGGTAAGATAGAGAGTTGGGCATTTCTGTTTTTTGTTCTAAAAATATTTGCAACAGAATTTTTTTTTCCATCCGTTACACCTCAAATCGGAAACCAATTCTATTAATTATAATGATACAAGGTTAAACCTTTCACCTCCTGTATCCTTCACCTCCGACATAATTTTGTCAACCAAACATGATTCGACGGAAAGTTTTCTTTTCTTTTCATTCCCTCTCTTCCTCTGCTCTCCATCCAAACAAGGTGTTATCGTGTCCGATGTCCAAGTGATGCACGTGTGTCGTAAATTCTCGGTAGACTGTAGCACACGAGTCCGTTGAAACTTGAAAGTATAAGCTAACCTTTTTATTGCATTTGTGATAACTTTTTAATAAATATATTATCGCTAAAAATATAAGTTAATTATTTTAACGATAAAATATTGTCTTTAATATATTATTATGACAATGTAACTGTGTAATTGTAGTATATTAGATTGGTTATTTTAAAAAAATATTATCTTATAAACACTTAATTTGTTTCAAGAATTTGATTAGATTTTTGAAGCATTTATACAGTTATAATCCTCAGACATTTCTCGTAATTGTACGGAAGTTCATTGTTGGTTATATTTGTATTATTACGATCACCGTGACATTTATGTGTTAAAAGAAATAATTTAAGTGTTTAAAAATATTTATTATAAAAATAATTAGTTAAATGTTAAATGTACATAGTCAAATTATATATTTTTATAATTTATTTTAAAAATAACAAATTCCATAAAAAATACTAATTAAATATTTGTTAAAACAAATTAGATACCGGAGTAACCGAACACATATCCCGCCTAATTAAATATACTATTCAGTATTCACGTGCTCAGATGCGCCTTGATTTTTGATATGATTCAGAGAACAAAACATACCCTTAAATTAAATGTAATGTGTTAAATTGGGCAAAACCTTTTCAGTCCAGAAAGAGGAACCGTTGCTCACTATCTTAAACTCGTTTTGTTTATATCAAGTTCCTAACTCACACATGCGGTGATGGAACCGCTCTTTCATTTTCCTTCTGATAAATTTTACCGAACACAAAGCAGCCGATCAGGAACAGGATTAACGTTGATCCGGCTGGAATTAATCTGGACCGTCCATTTTTAATTTACTTGGAGTCAGCTACCAGGAAGGATACACATGACCACATTTCCATATAAAAGAACATCCAAACCACCCCTTCTTGTTCCCCCTCACTCAGAAGAAGTAGCTAGAGAAGTAGAGATAGAGAAAGGAAAGAGAGATTAATCATGGCGGTGAATATAACGGACATAAAGACAACGTCGAACGGGATAAGGCAAGGCGATAACCCTCTGCACTTTGCCTTGCCCTTGCTGATAATACAAACTGTGTTGGTCTTGGTGCTCAGCCGCCTCCTCTCATATCTCTTCCGGCCGCTCCGGCAGCCCAAAGTCATTGCCGAGATTATCGTACGTATGGGGGGTTTCTTAACTCTTCTTAATACAATTTGTTTCTTGATTTGATTAATTAATCATGTGTGAATTCTTGTTCTAGCACGATGATCATTAGGTTGCATTTTTTTAGTTACCATGATTTGATGGTAGGGGATTAATTCAGGAATTGTTATCCCAATGGCATGTGCAATCTGCTCATACAAATTAGCACAAGGCAAGCTATTATTATCTGACCACACCGTTGTTTACGTTTTACCCTTAAAATCCTGTGGAAAATTGGATACATAAAGAAAAACCGAAAGATAATTTTTTATATTAATTTGATTAGTTTCAAATAGTGACGTATTGAATATTGACCTGGTAAAGAAATGTTATTTGAAAACTTGACTGATGCAGATGGTAAAGAAATTATGACTCTTAAAATTTTGCACTAATTATAAAAATTGTGTAACACTCGAGTCATAGTTGACCTCACTGTGATGAGTAACTTGGTTAAATTAAACCAACAGTTTATTGTTCTAGAATGTAATTATGTAAAGATCAAGTTCCTTTTAAAATTTCACGAAGGCAGGCCCAAAATTAAAATAACCTTATAATATGTTGCTTCTTTTCAAATTAATCGTGTAAAAGCAGATAAATTAATTATAATTTAATCATTTATCTTTGCTTTACTTTGAGCTCAATTTTTTGTTTGTATATAATTTAGGCGGGCATCATTCTCGGCCCCTCAGCAATTGGCCGGAACCAAACATATCTTGACAACATCTTCCCGTCATGGAGCACTCCGATCCTTGAATCGGTGGCCAACATCGGTTTAATATTCTATCTGTTCTTAGTTGGACTTGAGCTCGATTTGACTTCGATACGCCGTAGTGGCCGTCATGCCTTCTCCATTGCCGCGGCCGGTATAACCCTTCCTTTTGCATGCGGGGTAGGTGTCGCCTTTGTTCTTCGCCGTGCTATTCCTGGTGCCGACAAAGCTGCTTATGCACCACTTGGTCTTCATGGGTGTTTCTCTCTCTATCACGGCCTTTCCCGTGCTTGCACGTATACTTGCTGAATTAAAGCTCCTGACAACTCCTCTTGGCGAGACTGCTATGGCGGCTGCAGCATTCAATGATGTGGCCGCATGGATTCTATTGGCTCTGGCAGTGGCTCTTAGCGGTGGAGAGGGGACCCACCATAGCCCGATCATCTCCCTATGGGTGTTACTATCCGGCATTGTTTTTGTGGCTTTTCAAATTTTTTTGATAAAGCCGGCCATGTCATGGGTCGCAAGAAGGTCAGACGATGAAGGCGGTGAAAGTGAACTTTGGATATGTTTGACTCTAGCAGGAGTGCTAATTTCCGGCTTTATGACCGACTTTATCGGGATTCATGCTATATTTGGGGTTTTGTTTTCGGTTTAACAATACCAAAGGAAGGCGAGTTTACTGGGAGGTTGATAGAGCGCATCGAGGATTTTGTCTCGGGTCTTCTGTTACCTTTGTACTTCGCATCAAGTGGCCTGAAGACGAATGTTGCGAGTATGAAGGGCGGGAAGTCATGGGGCCTACTTGTTCTGGTTATAGTAACAGCTTGTGCCGGGAAGATACTGGGGACATTTGTGGTGGCTCTAGGATGTAACATGTCGGTGGTGGAGGCGATCACACTTGGTTTTTTTATGAACACCAAGGGACTCGTCGAGCTCATTGTTCTAAATATTGGCAAAGAGAAAAAGGTACAATAAATGGAACTTTAAAATCTACAGTTTAAGTTTTGCTTCTTGTCGGCTCAATTTTGTATATATGTAGGTCTTGAACGACGAGACATTTGCAATACTGGTACTAATGGCACTTTTTACCACCTTCATCACAACGCCAACAGTTATGGCCATCTACAAGCCTGCTCGGCCAGGCCGGCACAACCTCCCTCATCGCCGGAAACTCCAATACTCCTCCTCTCCTCCTTCACCCTCTGCCTCAACCGATATAAAAGACCTACGTATCCTTGCATGTATTCACGCTAGCCGTGACATCAACTCTCTCATCAATCTCACCGAGACCATCCGTGGTCAAAACAATAACAAGAACAGCCACCTCAAGTTATACATCCTTCGATTGGTCGAACTAACTGAGAGATCCTCCTCAATTCGCATGGTGCGTTCAGCCCGTCGTAATGGGCTTCCGTTCCTTCGAGATCGACGGGACCCACAAGACCATGTGGCTGTTGCTTTCGGCGCATATGCACAGCTCAGCCACGTGCGTGTCCGTCCCTTCACTGCCATCTCTTCTCTCTCTACAATGCATGAGGATGTTTGCACTGTAGCTGACCAGCGGCGCGTGTCACTGATTCTCCTTCCATTCCACAGGCACCGGTCTGATCACTCTGGCGACATAGAGAATTTCAGACCTGGGTGGCGTGCGGTTAACCGGAGGGTGCAGAGGGAGGCGCCGTGTTCAGTTGGGCTGTTTGTTGATAGGGGATTTGGTGGTGGCGAGCAGGTATGTATGTAACAACCAATAGTCTAATTGATTCACAAACAAACATGCCAATTTATTAACTTATCATATTAACTAATTATTTGAAATAATAAAAAATCAAGACCAATTAATGTTCCTAAGGAACAAAAATCAAGCCAAATCAGTGCCACAAGTTACTATATACTTCAATATAGTCTGAAAGTTGGAATGAAGCCAAATATTATTTAATTAGTTTATCAGACTACCTAAATGAGGCAATACCAATTGGAATTATATCAGCTATGAAACAAAAACACCCATCACACATTCAGTAAATTAAGTTCAAAACTAAATTGAATTACAGGTAAATCCCCCAGATGTAGCGCATGGTGTATGTGTGGTGTTCTTCGGGGGACCAGATGATCGCGAGGCACTCGCGCTTGCCCGGAGGATGGCAGAGCACCCTGGAGTAACCATAACAGCCATGAGGTTTGTGACGGAGAACAATGGCGGTGAGGATGAAAGACAAGCTGTAAAGCTAACACCGGCCCCTTCAAAGAACGCGGAGAAGAGCTACACATTCTCAACTGCTGATGTGGATATTGAAAGAGAGAAGGTTGGTCTGCTAACATCTTTACTTAATTTCTAGAAAACTTATTAGATTTTTCTTTATTTGTTGTGACAGAAATGCAGACAATAGGCTACTTTTGCCTGCAGGTGTTTTCATTTATTTTTATAAAATAATCAAAGTAATGAAAATAAAAAATTATCAAGCGATCTTCATATCAAGAATGACACATTGTTTTAAATTCCTATTGTTGCATTCTCCCTCCCACTTAAAATGTATTTTCATTTTCTCCATAAATTTGAGAAAACAATAATAATATTAATGATAATACTTATCTTTCTTTTTCATCAAAATAAAATTTACTATATTCTTTGTGGATAAGTAAAATTTGCTATATTTTTTATATAGTATCTGGCTATCTAATGAATTTGAATCCGATAAACTATTTGAATTCAATTTCTGCCTTCTTGACAAAAATTCTGCATCCGTCTCTGAACCAACCTATCAAACAAAAATGATTTATTAATCACAGTCAAAACAATTAAAAGAAAGCAAGAAAAAAGTACCTTGAAACTTTGCATGTCCCTGAAACCCTTCTTTATTGCTTCCGCATAGTCGACCCGGTGACGAGAGATATGCGAGTTCTCCTCGTCGTTCATCTGTGTGGCAAGATGTAGCTAGCTGTAGCTTCTCTTCTTTCTCTGCCTCTTCTCCTCTCCGCTGCTCGCTTGGATTGTTCGTTTCGTTCCATAAAATAGGTTTTTAATTTTAGAAAAAGACCCCACCCCCTGTTTTTGCATCCTAAACGAGGGTTGCTTGGGGAGTTAGCAATCATCCTGCTAAATTTACTAATTTGCAAAATAAATCCGCGTAATCTTAAGAGGGAAAATCTATTGCCGATGAACTACAATGTCAAATATTATTAATGAATCCGGACCGCTCATAAAAAAAATTTCGACGGTTCAGATTACAACTCTTAATAATTCACCTTGCTTTCTTTTTCCCTCCCCCACAAATTCGGATCTCTAAAGTAACTTAAAGTTTGAGTTTGAATACAGACCGTCCGATCGGAATCAGCACGAATATTGAAGGGACCCAATACATTCTACAATTTATGGAAAATAACCTTCCTATCTATTTATCTGTTTAGAAAGCAAATGTTTAAAACTATCCAATATCTGGATAATATTCTCTAAAAGATCAATAATTAAGAGGGTTTTTCTTCCTTGTTCGGTTGTTCTTAGTGTTTTAAAATTTGATTATATTCGGTGAATATACGGCCATATATTCCTATTTAGTGTCTGGCCGAATAGAAAATAGCTATTCGGACCGAATATTGAATCCATGCTTTAAAAAAATTAAAAAATATTCAAAACCCATTAAAAGAGTTCTGAATTCGAATCCATAACCCATTAAATGAGTTCTAGACCAACTAGGTAGGTGTTCTCTTCAAGGGTTCCACTCAGAAGTCTTTTATAACCTCTCTACATGCTGTCCTTTTGTATTTAAGTACTGTGGGATTAAATATTTAATAAAAAATCTGCATATATAAATCCGAATAAGAATCCGCATATTTAGCCGCATACCATATATGCGGTATGCGGTGGCCTTCCGAATACCGCATGAGAACCGAATATTAAAACACCGGTTGTTCCGCATCAGCAATTCAAATTCTTACAAGAAAATGCTAATGGGGTTTAGTGCCCAAATTTTGGGCTTGGCCCAAGTTTTTTCGAAAGTTGTCTTGCTTCAGTTGGACTTGTAAAAATTTGAGCCTCCTAATTATCCTTTGAATTATAGAGAAAAAAGAATGATATGCGCAAAAATTAGCCAGCAGTTTACAAGTATTTGAAATTCAGCTTATAAGCTACCTTGCTAGGTTTCTTTACAATTTCATATTTCTATCATATTACTACTACCTATACTAAATAAGATAAACAAACCTGGTAAAAAAAACACATACAAAACTATACACTTCATATATGGACATCTGAATCCTCTCATCTGTCGCTTCTTGTTTATTTTCTAAATAACTTACAATTCAATCAAATAACGAAAAGAAACCAACGCCGCTATTACTAATGTGGTCAATCGGTAGCAGTTCAACAAAATCTAGGGCTCTGACATGGCGTGGTGATCCTTGGCAGTAGTTGCCTCACCGTCACGTACAAGTGACACCGGCATCTCGTCAGAGTGTATCATGTCATGTTGTTGAATAACCAGTACAGAGGAAACAACACCGTGTCCTGACACAAGAGCATCACCGATGGGCCCCAGCTCAGGGTGCTCTGCTGGCCTCCCGGCCAGCTCTGCCACCATTATAGATGTGGGAAATCGGCCTTTTCCAACAATTACTAGCTCATACTCGCTGCTTCGCCCAATTGAAAGCACCAACTCTATCACATTTCCTCTTACCACTTTTTCCTCGTACCGACATGTGCCTTCTGTCTTTTGCCGGAAGTTCTCTATGGCTGCCTCATCCAATTCCTATAACCAAAATATTAGATTTCCAATAAAAATAGATGTTTACTTGCTACAGAGAAAATTTTCAATTTATTAAACACCTGCAGGCAAAAGTAGCCTATTTCTGCATTTCTGTCACAACAAATAAAGAAAAATCTAATAAGTTTTCTAGAAATTAAGTAAAGATGTTAGCAGACCAACCTTCTCTCTTTCAATATCCACATCAGCAGTTGAGAATGTGTAGCTCTTCTCCGCGTTCTTTGAAGGGGCCGGCGTTAGCTTTACAGCTTGCCTTTCATCCTCACCGCCATTGTTCTCCGTCACAAACCTCATGGCTGTTATGGTTACTCCAGGGTGCTCTGCCATCCTCCGGGCAAGCGCGAGTGCCTCGCGATCATCTGGTCCCCCGAAGAACACCACACATACACCATGCGCTACATCTGGGGGATTTACCTGTAATTCAGTTTAGTTTTGAACTTAATTTACTGAATGTGTGATGAGTGTTTTTGTTTCATAGCTAATATAATTCCAATTGGTATTGCCTCATTTAGGTAGTCTGATAAACTAATTAAATAATATTTGGCTTCATTCCTACTTTCAGACTATATTGAAGTATATATTAACTTGGCACTAATTTGGCTTGATTTTTGTTCCTTAGGTACATTGGTCTTGATTTTTTATTATTTCAAATAATTAGTTAATATGATAAGTTAATAAATTGGCATGTTTGTTTGTGAATCAATTAGACTATTGGTTGTTACATACATACCTGCTCGCCACCACCAAATTCCCTATCAACAAACAGCCCAACTGAACACGGCGCCTCCCTCTGCACCCTCCGGTTAACCGCACGCCACCCAGGTCTGAAATTCTCTATGTCGCCAGAGTGATCAGACCGGTGCCTGTGGAATGGAAGGAGAATCAGTGACACGCGCCGCTGGTCAGCTACGGTGCAAACATCCTCATGCATTGTAGAGAGAGAAGAGATGGCAGTGAAGGGACGGACACGCACGTGGCTGAGCTGTGCATATGCGCCGAAAGCAACAGCCACATGGTCTTGTGGGTCCCGTCGATCTCGAAGGAACGGAAGCCCATTACGACGGGCTGAACGCACCATGCGAATTGAGGAGGATCTCTCAGTTAGTTCGACCAATCGAAGGATGTATAACTTGAGGTGGCTGTTCTTGTTATTGTTTTGGCCACGGATGGTCTCGATGAGATTGATGAGAGAGTTGGTGTCACGGCTAGCGTGAATACATGCAAGGATACGTAGGTCTTTTATATCGGTTGAGGCAGAGGGTGAAGGAGGAGAGGAGAAGGAGTATTGGAGTTTGCGGCGATGAGGGAGGTTGTGCCGGCCTGGCCGAGCAGGCTTGTAGATGGCCATAACTGTTGGCGTTGTGATGAAGGTGGTAAAAAGTGCCATTAGTACCAGTATTGCAAATGTCTCGTCGTTCAAGACCTACATATATAGCAAAATTGAGCCGACAAGAAGCAAAACTTAAACTGTAGATTTTAAAGTTCCATTTATTGTACCTTTTTCTCTTTGCCAATATTTAGAACAATGAGCTCAACGAGTCCCTTGGTGTTCATCAAAAAACCAAGTGTGATCGCCTCCACCACCGACATGTTACATCCTAGAGCCACCACAAATGTCCCCAGTATCTTCCCGGCACAAGCTGTTACTATAACCAGAACAAGTAGGCCCCATGACTTCCCGCCCTTCATACTCGCAACATTCGTCTTCAGGCCACTTGATGCAAAGTACAAAGGTAACAGAAGACCCGAGACAAAATCCTCGATGCGCTCTATCAACCTCCCAGTAAACTGGCCTTCCTTTGGTATTGTTAAACCGAAAACAAAACCCCCAAATATAGCATGAATCCCGATAAAGTCGGTCATAAAACCGGAAATTAGCACTCCTGCTAGAGTCAAACATATCCAAAGTTCACTTTCACCGCCTTCATCGTCTGACCTTCTTGCGACCCATGACATGGCCGGCTTTATCAAAAAAATTTGAAAAGCCACAAAAACAATGCCGGATAGTAACACCCATAGTGAGATTATCGGGCTATGGTGGGTCCCCTCTCCACCGCTAAGAGCCACTGCCAGAGCCAATAGAATCCATGCGGCCACATCATTGAATGCTGCAGCCGCCATAGCAGTCTCGCCAAGAGGAGTTGTCAGGAGCTTTAATTCAGCAAGTATACGTGCAAGCACAGGAAAGGCCGTGATAGAGAGAGAAACACCCATGAAGACCAAAAATGGTGCATAAGCAGCTTCGTCGGCACCAGGAATAGCACGGCGAAGAACAAAGGCGACACCTACCCCGCATGCAAAAGGAAGGGTTATACCGGCCGCGGCGATGGAGAAGGCATGACGGCCACTACGGCGTATCGAAGTCAAATCGAGCTCAAGTCCAATTAAGAACAGATAGAATATTAAACCGATGTTGGCCACCGATTCAAGGATCGGAGTGCTCCACGATGGGAAGATGCTGTGAAGATATGTTTGGTTCCGGCCAATTGCTGACGGGCCGAGAATGATGCCCGCCTAAATTATATATAAACAAAAAAAATTGAGATCAAAGTAAAGCAAAGATAAATGATTAAATTATAATTAATTTATCTGTTTTTACACGATTAATTTGAAAAGAAGCAACATATTATAAGGTTATTTTAATTTTGAGCCTGCCTTCGTGAAATTTTAAAAAGAACTTGATCTTTGCATAATTACATTCTAGAATAATAAACTGTTGGTTTAATTTAACCAAGTTACTCATCACAGTGAGGTCAACTATGACTCGAGTGTTACACAATTTTTATAATTAGTGCAAAATTTTAAGAGTCATAATTTCTAGAGAAGCTAGAGTTCAATTTACTGCCATACCCATCGGTACTTGCATTATAAATAAATTAACAAACAATTACGATTTAGTCCTAAGAAATTAATTTGTTAAATACCGAGGGGGGGAGGTGGGTAAGTGAACTACTTTGACATTTCTTTACCATCTGCATCAGTCAAGTTTTCAAAAAACATTTCTTTACGGGTCAATATTCAATACGTCAATATTTGAAACTAATCAAACTAATATAAAAAATTATCTTTCGGTTTTTCTTTATGTATCCAATTTTCCACATGATTTTAAGGGTAAAACGTAAACAACGGTGTGGTCAGATAATAATAGCTTGCCTTGTGCTAATTTGTATGAGCAGGTTGCACATGCCATTGGGATAACAATTCCTGAATTAATCCCCTAGCTACCATCAAATCATGGTAAATAAAAAAATGCAACCTAATGATCATCATCGTGCTAGAACAAGAATTCACACATAATCAAATCAAGAAACAAATTGTATTAAGAAGAGTTAAGAAACCCCCCCATACGTACGATAATCTCGGCAATGACTTTGGGCTGCCGGAGCGGCCGGAAGAGATATGAGAGGAGACGGCTGAGCACCAAGACCAACACAGTTTGTATTATCAGCAAGGGCAAGGCAAAGTGCAGAGGGTTATCGCCTTGCCATATCCCGTTCGACGTTGTCTTTATGTCCGTTATATTCACCGCCATGATTAATCTCTCTTTCCTTTCTCTATCTCTACTTCTCTAGCTACTTCTTCTTCTGAGTGAGCGGAACAAGAAGGGGTGGTTTGGATGTTGTGTTTTATATGGAAATGTGGTCATGTGGATCCCTCCTGGTAGCCGACTCCAAGTAAATTATAAATGGACGGTCCAGATTAATTCCAGCCGGATCAACGTTACTCCTGATCCTGTTCGGCTGCTTCGTGTTCGTAAAATTTATCAGAAGCAAAATGAAAGAGCGGTTCCATCACCGCATGTGTGAGTTAGGAACTTGATATAAACAAAAGGGATAACTACGTTGTTTCGTAATGAAACAGTTGGAATATTTCCACTTTTGTCAAAAAAAAAAAAAAAAAACATTAAATTTAAGGGTATCTCTTGTTCTCTGAATCATATCAAAAATCAAGGCGCATCTAAGCACGTGAATACTGGGTAATATATTTAATTAGGCGGCATATGTGTTCGGTACTTCGGTTACTCCGGTATCTAATTTATTTTAACAAATATTTAATTAGTATTTTTTATGGAATTTGTTATTTTTAAAATTAATTATAAAAATATATAATTTGACTATGTACATTTAACATTTAATCAATTATTTTTATAATAAATATTTTTAAACACTTAAATTATTTCTTTTAACACATAAATGTCACGGTGATCGTAATAATACAAATATAACCAACAATGAACTTCCGTATAATTACAAGAAATGTCTTAGAGCATCCACATTGCTGGTACTATAAGAGTTTCTTATTTAATGTGACAGTTTATAATTCAGTTTCAGTGATGTTAGAGAGTTTCTTATTTAGAAATGCAGTAAAGTTTCTTATTAAGAAACTGTTTATAAATTCCATGCTGATCAAATGATTGGTTCAAATTATTTCTCATTTTTAATTTGTTACTGACGTGGCTTAATAGAAACTCTAAAATTAATTTTAGAAATGTGAGAGTTATAAACTTTAGAGATCTTAATTTTTAAAAAGTAGTTAACAGTTATTTAGAAATTCATTTGAGTTGCTGGGATGTAGATGCTCTTAGGATTATAACTGTATAAATGCTTCAAAAACCTAATCAAATCTTGAAACAAATTAAGTGTTTATAAGATAATATTTTTTTAAAATGACCAATCTAATATACTACAATTACACAGTTACATTGTCATAATTATATATTAAAGACAATATTTTATCGTAAAATAATTAATTAATATTTTTGGCGACAATAATATTTATTAAAAAGTTATCACAAATGCAATAAAAAAAGGTTAGCTTATACTTTTCAAGCTTCAACGGACTCATGTGCTACAGTAGACCGAGAATTTACGACACACACGTGCATCACTTGGACATGGACACGATGAAGGTCAAACGAAAACTTAAACAATTGATTTATCAAATAAAATAAGAGAAGGGAGAATTGTCTTCAGGTTTTCTAATGGGCCATTTCCATGTAGGATGTGTATAGCGAGTCAATAATAAGTCTAATTCTGACTCGCTTTCTAGTGCTTTATTTGATCTATCCCATCTCTTGTATTTTATTGAAAATTTGTTGCGTAGTGTATTGGACCACTAACCAATCAAAAATAGAAACTTTGTTGCGTAGTGTATTGGGTTGGTAACCTAGGAATTATAAGCATTTTAGATATGTTGTGTGAGGGCAGATTCAGGATTTTTGTCGGGGGCAAAAAAATATTGAATCGGGTTTAAATATCTAATTGAATTTAAATTCATTAACTAATTAGATACTCGATAAAAAACAATGCTTTAATTTATATTTTTCAATGCTTTGACTTGTAATTTTTAATGCTCTGACTTATAATTTTAATTACCAATCAAAATTCAACAGATTTATTTTAATTTTAACTCTAAATTTAACTCGAATTACAAATTAAATGTCTAGAGAGGGGCAAAAGAAAATCTAGGGGGGCAAAGTCGGTCGGAACCGATAAACTAAAACTCAAAATCCAGGGGAAGGCAGCTACCCCCCTGGACTACACTGGATCCGCCCCTGTGTTGTGCCTATTCTAACGGAGTAGGTCTGATACCATCTGACCTACTTTTAGGTTCAACAAGCATAATGACCCGATTTAATTTAAGATTTGTGCGCACGAAATTGAAACAGACACGCACTAAGTTTAAAGCGTACCGCATGAATCTTAAAGTAAATCGACTGTGATTAAACTCATCGAACTAGAGTAGGTCCGATGCCCATCGGACCTACTCTCAAGTGAATTTTTCTTTTCTTTTTTAAACGTATGCATGTATTTACTATTTTTTTTAAGATGTAACAATATATTTGTAATTTTAAAAATTTATAAGGTTCAATTCAATCTCACTCTAATTTTTTGTCTGCTTCTATGGCATTTCAAATTAGTCGAAAAGGATCGCATTTGGCGCGTCTGAATATAATACTTTGACCAGCTTTTGATCATATGATAACAGTGTAACTGTGTAATGATGACTTTTTCAGATCAGACAAAAAATGAAAATTTTATACTTAGAAATAAAACAAAGAGAAAACATAGTTTGTTAATTGTGATAGGAATAATTGTGATAGGAAGAGCCGACATTTTTATTAATATCCAAAGTTTATTAGAAATTAATTCATATACTCAAATTATGTGGGAAATTATAAAAATGTCTCTACTAGTCAGAAAATGGCTGGTACTCTATTTAATAAACTACTGGCTATTTTTTGGCCGGTACCCAATTTAATTAACTATCGGTCAGAAAATAATCAGTAACCTGTTTAATTCATTATCGGTCAGAAAATGACCGGTACCTTTGCTACATAATGTGTGGAGGGTTGGCCGAATTTCCCATCACTCATTTCATCAAATTTTACGTTATCTCTCCTGAGTTGAGCTCTTTCTCTCATATTTCTCCATCTCTTCCAAAATTTGCAAGTAAGTCATTCTAATTTTTTAAAAATTCATTTTTAGTATAAAAATAGTTGTAAAATATTAGGATTTGGTAATGTACCAAAATTAGAATAATTTAGTTATAATTAGTGTTGTAGTTAGTTTTAATTATAAAATTTAGTATAGTTTAGAGTAAATATTCCAATTTTAGGGTTTAGAATTTAGGATTTAGGGTAATTTATTGTAATTTAGTATAATTAGCATAGTTGACTATATTTTACCGACTATATTTGATCACATTTTCTGACCGATAATGAATTAAATAGGGTACCGATTATTTTTTAGTCGGTAGTTGATTAAATTGCAGTCAGAAAATAGCCGGCAGGGATATTAATAAATTTCTATTAAACTTTGGCTATAATATAAATGTCGGCAGCCGAACCATGAGCGCATGCTTTTGGGTACTTGTGACGGGGACACGTAACAGCCTAGTACACTTCTAAGAAATAATCTATTTGCCACCTCTGACCGCTGCCGAACCTCTTCCGATCTAGATCTGCTGTGGTGTAATTTGGTAATAGACATTACGTTCCGGGTCACAAACGGAACCCTACTGTAACCGGCTAAATCGGTCACAGAATGTTAAGGCGTCGGTTGCAGAAGGGCCGGTAACAGTTGCTCTGCCACTAATGCTCTCTCCGCTGACGTTACCGGTCGCTGAAAAGTAAGGTGCCGGTCGCAGATGACCCTATAGCGGCTGATGGGTCCAGAATCGGTCGCAGAGTGATTTTTTTTTTGGTATTTTTTTGTTATTTTTCTTTTTCTCAATTGGTACGAAATGTATCAAACAAATATAAAAATCATTGAACCCATTCTATTCATTTATTTTTCTCCAGTTCCAATTAGTACGAAACGTACCAAACAATAGAAGTCGCCGACCGAGCTAAACAGAGAGAAGGAATGGCGGGCGGGTACGGAAACCCTTCAGCGACCGGGCCAAATCAGTCGCTGAAGGATGTTGGTACAGGTCACTGAAGGGTCGTCGCCGAAAATATTTTATTTTTATGGAGAGGTCTTCAGCGACCGGCGACTAAACCGGTCGCTGATGCCGGTCGCCGAAGACCTGTTTGTTGGAGTTAAGTGAATTTAGTATACATATAATAATATTTTTATTAAAAATATTATAAAATACATTATAAATGATGATAAGTAGAGGAACATTAGATCAATTGACTACCATTTTAGCCATTTATGTATTCATTTCTGAAAAGAGCATAATTTACGAATAATAGAAGTCTATTAGTTACACCTCATTGACTACTATTCGTGTGTCAGACTTGAGCAGAATTAATGAATAAAAGAATAAAAGTTGGCCTCATTTTTCTTTCCTAATAATTACGGATAAAGATATTAACCAGTGTTATTTTCATTTTTTTAAATATGATTTCTATGCGGTATGCGAAGGTCACTGTATACCGCATATACAAATTTTTATAGGGACTTATATATGCAGATTTTAAAATGAAAATCCATATATATATATATATATATATATATATATATATATATATATATATATATATATATATATATATAGAGAGAGAGAGAGAGTTATGCTACGATGCTTTGGGAAGTAAAGAGAGTGTTTTACTTCCCGCTCATATCTCCATTTTCAAAGTTCAAATAGTCAATCCAAATTTCTCAACATAATCTTTCTATTGATGTGCTTGGAAACCAAATTTTATATTTTTTTTGAAAATTTTTTACTGTTTGTTTACAATTTTTGAAAATCACAGCTTTTTATTAAATAAAAAATAATAAAAAATTCAAAAAACACTGATTTTCAAAAATTCTAAAAAAATAATAAAAAATTCAAAAAATGCAAAATTTGGTCTCCAAGCACATATTAATATGAAGATCATGTTGAGAAATTCGGATCGACTATTTGAACTTTAAAAATGGATATATGAACAGGAAGTAAAACACCATCTTTACTTCCCAAAGCACCGTAGCATCACTCTATATATATATAAACAAGTATGCGGTAATATGCGGCAATATGAGATAATATGCGGTATGCAGTAATATTCGGTATCATACAAACAATAAGTATGCGGTAATATGCGACTAAATATGTGGTAATAATATGTGACTGAATATGCAGTAGTAATATGTGGCCGTATATGCGGAAGCACATTTATTGACCGCATACAGATTTCTATAAATATTACAACCGAATACGCATATGCGGCCGGAACAACCTAGACACACACGGTCTACAAGCTACTGGAGCTAACAGTGAACTAAATGAGAGTTTGTTAGTTAGGCTTGAGAGATTGTTAGAGTTAGGCCTAATAGTTTGCTACAAACAGATACTGTTAGATTAGCAACAGTAATTAACATTTGTATTCCAAGTTAGTGAAGCATTGTAATTCTCTATAAAAGGAGATAGAGACATACTTGTAAGGTCTAAGTGAAATACAATTTCATTCATCTTTCTCAACCTCTAAGATAACTTCATACAACACGAAAAAAATATGACTTTTGTGTTGCGTGAAACTAAAATAAAGTTGTCAATTATCTGTCTTGATTTACTCGTAATTTTCAGAGCTCTTCTATAAAAGTAGAAAGACCTTGTTGTCTCTGCAAATAAAACCATCTGATTTAAAATGTACGATTGGAAATCAAGACAGCAACGCTATATGATATTAGATTTTTAATATGATTCATCCATAGAAAACAAATCCAAACTGTCCGATCAAATTCAGAAGGGCTAAAACCTGTACCATTGGCGTTGCTAACGATGGAAAAAATAAAAAAATTCCCATCTGAAGCTAATTAAGTGGGGGAAAGGTAGATGAGTAAAGATTAATTATTAATATTTCCCCACCTAACTTGTCATGCAAAGGCATGCACTGACGTCGGACAAATTCAAATATGACGAGCTCGGTTAATTAATTTTTTATTTTCCACCAGTATATTTTAAACTTACCAAGACTCATTGCAATGAAGATCAAACAGAGTATGAAAGCTGGTACAATAGTGTATAGGAAAAAAAATTCTTCTTCAAAAAAATTATATTACACTTACGAGTAGGATTAAAATTCACTATTCGTTTTGTCCTCTAATTATGTTCCACATTATTCTCTCTGTTTTCGAAATCGGAACAGTCAATTCGAACCGCTCAACATGATCTTCATATTAAAATGTCCTTGGAGATCGAAATTTTATATCTTTTGAAATTTAGTTATTATTATTATTTAAATAGATATAAAATCATTGTTTTGGATGGTCCAGAATCTTCTAAAAATGCTAATTTTGTACCTATGTAAAAAAATAAAAAAAACTTTCCAGAAAATATATAATTTGATCTCTATACACATTTTAATATGAAACCATGTTAACAGTTCAGATCGACTGTTCGAATTTTTAAAATAGAAATAAAAATATAGAGCATAATTGAATCATATAACCAATGTTGTATTAAAACTCTACTCTGAACCTAAATATTCCCGGTCTAAAAAGACAAAACTACTTATAAAATTCTAATCATTTGTGGTGATGACAAATTGTGTGATCGAAATCATGCAACAATAAAATTTTCAACCATAGTCTTGAAAATTATTGTGACTGAGAATATTAGTGCATTTTTTTTTCTTCGCAAGTAGCTAGGGACATGCAGGTAAAAATATACCCTAGTAATTATTACTCATACCTGTTTGCTACCTATTCCATTATGGAAGCAAATCTGCTGCGATTCTAAGAGATCGCAGGGTCCTGCGATTTTAATCTCAACCATTCAAACGATGAAATCCATAATTTTTTTGAGAAATTAATTTTTGTACACGAATCTCGAAATATATGAACGGTTGGGATTGAAATCGCATGAACCCTTTCCATCCCATTATAGGTGATCCCCTTTCATAAAAATGTGAGAGGGATAACCTAGGAGAATTCATGTCACACTTGTGAGCTTCATGGAACGTTACATAGTTGGTCCACTAGCAATACTTTTTCCATGTGATTTCTGCACCTTTTCTTTGTTGTTATTTTTGTTACATAGTTGCTCCACTACTAGCAATACTTTTTCCATGTGATTTCTGCACCTTTTCTCTGTTGTTATTTTTCCAAATTGATGAAGGTTATATATGGACCATATGGCACCACTTGAGAGTAGGTCCGATGTCGACGGGTGTAATCACCGTCTATTTGCTTTAAAATTCGTGCAAAATGCTTTAAAAATTCGTGCGTGTCTGTTTCAATTTTCGTGCGCACAAATCTTAAATTAGATCGGACGGTTATAATGCTCGTTGAACCTAAAAGTAGGTCCGATGGGCATCGGACCTACTCCATTCTCATATGGCACACCTTAATTAGTATTTATTTTTATGAAACTCATGGCACATCATCCATTTATTCTTTCTGAAAACACTAATTAATGCTTGTGATCAAGTTAGTTAGACAGGTACATCAAAATTAAGTTTTTCTATTTGAATATTGATAAATGCCTCAATAGTCATAGCCAGAACTCAAGCTGAACATACATACCACGTGTTGTAACTTTTGTCTATGTATAGATAATGATTCATCTCATTGGCTAATGCATTTAAAACAATTTTTAAGTCAAACGCTGAAAATTAAACTCACAAAAGAAACCAACAATTCATATATATCTCGTGATTAAACCCAAAATTCTCACTTGTTGATAAGATTTTTGTTGACAAATAAGAAAATAGCCCCAAAATTCTCACTTGTTGATCATCATAGACTATTTAGGAAAGAAATAAACAGCATCATTATACAGCTGTCAATAGCTAATTCGGTACCTCATTTAATTTCTTCCATTAGACAACAAATCAACTGTTTAGAAAAGCCAACAACGACTATATGAATTTGGGTTATAAGTACTCATGTAATCCCCTTGTATTATGATCAGAAAAACATCAAATAGATTACTTTCATCATTTTTAGAATTCATCAATTTTACTACCTCTAGCTTATCTATATAAAAGATTGCGTTCTTAATTAATCAACTATTCTTGAAATGCATAGATTTTCTAGGGTCAATATATACCTGTCATTTTGCTTTCAAATATAACTTTTTATAGGATAAAGCAGTCAAATTATACAGTTGTAAAATCCCAACTCACATGGTTCACAAAGTTGCAAATTAAATAAATGCAACTAATTAGGAGCAACATATGATCACTAACTACTAAAGTCTGAATTGTAAACCAATTTAAACACTCCAAATTAGCTAGACAACTTTATCCATATCAAGTTCATGTTAGTATATAAAGACATTCCCTGCTTAGCTTGACCAACCAACAACTTCACCAATTGAAGCAACACCAACATTTCAGAACCATCAGAGTTGCATGCAAGTTTTCATTTTGTTTTTCTTTTATGAAATAGAAATTGCTAAATATTTTCAGCTCAGTAGACAGTAGTTACCTGAATTAACAAAATAGCACCTCACATATATAATTAAGACATATAGAAGGCACAAGTCATTGTATATATGATAAATCTGATCCGACATGAATCATCGCCGTGCCAATGCCCGAGTGATCAAGACGAAGGCAGACATACATAAATCAAAGAACTCGAGAAAAAATATTCATAGCACGGTTCATAATTCGGAGAGAGAAATGTACGAGGATTTCCAACTAAAGAAGCATCGCACTGAGATTCGGCCGACGAGATATGCACGCACTGAGATTTATTTTTGTACTTTTTATATTTTAACAGGCTCAAACACACTTTTTGAGTCTATTTAATTTTCTATGTTTACCATATGGCTTTCTAAATCAAAACATATAAAACAAACCCCATTCAATAAAATCATGAACAAATTAACCTTATTCCTTGCTCAGAAAAATAAAAGGAATTCTTTTAACTGTGACTCAACCAGTCACAAAACGCCTTCATAGTAAGCCGTAAAGTAGTGGGCCCCACCGTGCGGTACTACAGAGGATACGTGTCCCCGATTGGTCACAAAAAGCCTTCATACGTGTCCCCAATTGGTCCCTAAATCCTAAACCCTAAACCCTAAACTAAAAAACAGTGCCTATTCGGGATAGCACAGGAGGGCTAGTATTATTTGTGCTTTGAGATTCGTGCAAAGTAAAAAGAACGGTCTAAATCATCTCACTCTACATAACAGTGCCGCTTTAGTAATACAGAGAATACGAATTCACCAATTGGTGCCCTTAGATCTTATGTTAACAGAGTCAGTTGCTAATTTACATGTATACTACAATATAGTTTTAGTATTTCCATAATATTCTTCAGATGAAATATGGGCATGTTATCTGATTTACACCACATGTACAGTAATGCAGATTACATATATGCAAACTCATGAAATTTAAATTTTATAAATGAGAATTAAATGTATCTTAAGATAAATATATTAATTTCCAAAATTTCTATTCAATTTCATATCTTATTTCGTTTTCATTATTCCTGAAACGTTGCATGATTTGTCCTATGCATGATAATTTCTTCATTTTTTAGTTTTTAAGAATACAGTTTTTGTCATTTTTGCTTTAATTGAAAGTTCAAGAAATGATAGGGTTTTATATAATTTTTTTGCATGTTACAATCAAATATTACTTTAAAAGAATATTTTATTCTTGACCACAAAACATGTCATAGAAACCGATAAATATGACCGACAGAATGCGAGATTTCGGACCTAGCGAACCATAAAAGTGTTATATTTCTTTATGCTGCTACTGAATATACCTGAGTGTGAGGCTGGTGATGTCTCTGTTAATGAAATCTAATGCATTGGCAAAGGTACTTTTTGCCTGATATAATGGTGAGGCTTGTGATGTCTCTGTTAAGAATATCTTTTGCCTGATATCCAAATCCCTCAGCATGTCACCTATCAAGGACCAGTTGAGAAAAAAGTTCCCTGGCTGTTCCAGAAATCTCTCATATTTCTTCAATGAAAGAGTTCATGAATTCAACTAGCAAACTAAGGGTTTCATTTATTGCATTCTCTTCATCTTTAAAAGCTTCAGCTTAAATCCAGTTCAACCCTGTACCGGTATAAGCAACTTGCTGGAACATTATGTGCCCTTTGATACCCACAGCCAAGGACTTATCTCACATATGGTAAGGGACTGTCAGGATGATGAAAAAATTATCACATATCAGTTGGTTGTTGGATTATAATCAAACGGTTAAGCATATATGTAATATAATTAAGAATTGTATATTGTCACGTATGATTCTCATAATTAAGTGATCTAATATGAAATTAAGGTACTTGACAATCTATATATTCAATAGGGTGTGATCCATAAATGTATAGAACAATTTAGGCAAAAATCAAATCATTGATGGACTGATTTTGAGATTTGCAAGTAAGAAGAACCGCTGTCTGGAGAGTTGTGCGGGCCGCACAAAATATCTCCATTAAGTTGGCTGATAACCAGAGATTTTTGCAGCCGTGCGGATTTTGATGTGATTGCACGGTTTTTAATACAGATGGACATAATACCTTTTTAGAGTTGGCATGCAGCCATAAGTTTGTGCGGGCTGCACGGATTTTTTGCGTGCCGCACAAAACACTGTTAAATCAGAAAAGTCAGTTATTCAGAGAAAATGCAGTTATGTAGACACGTCTGGCCGTTTGTGCGGCCACACGGATTTTGTGTGGGCCGCACGCGTAGTGCCAAATGTGTTACCTTATATAAGGATGGGTCCTCAAGGCACAAGAGACAACACACAACTCAGTTTTCTGAACAGCAATTATTTTAGACAGAATCTGAGTGCCTTCTCTTTTCTTTCATCATCAAAGACTTGAGAGGAGAAATCCATTAGAAAAAACTTAGAAGGAATTTCTCAAAGGCTTGTCTTGTTGTCTTGGAAGACTTAATCACGACTATACAACGTAAAGGCGAGAAGAGGGCTTCTTACTATTGAAAACTTATCTCGTGCACACGGATACGGCTCTTCGCAATTGAGGATTTCATGGCCAACGTTATGGAATCAGGTATTGTATTCCACACTTATGATTTCTGTTTGGGTCTCTTTGGCATAGGACGGTTCTTAAGTTAAGATGGGAAACTGTTTCTCCGGAGTGTAAGTGTTTGACATCTAAATGAGATGTAATTGTTTAATCTCTAGGTAAGACGTAATTATTTGACCATTATGATTCCCAACATTGATACCGTACAGAACCTGTACCAATCCAGTAAAACCCACTGTTTATAATCTTCTTACATCAAGTTCTTTAGTTTCCTTTTTCTCTGTTTTTTTTTTTTGGTTTTTGATTTGCTTCTACAAAACAGGGCTTCAAAAAAAATATAAAAAAAAAACATAAGAATTGCAAAAACATGTCTCTATCAATTCATGCATTTCATTCAAAAAAATTATGAAAAAAGATAAAATCCAATATAATTCAAAAAGTCAATGCTTAATTATCAAGCTCTTCTAAGAAAATATCAGCAAAGCATATCAGGCCCAGAGAACTGTAAATTTTCTTGGTTCAAGTTATCCAAGAGATTCTTTTTGCAGTGGAACCACGTGTAGACCATGATTTCATGCTGATTGATTTTGAAATTTCAAAGCAAGGATTTCAAGCGTGTGGTTTTTATGCTAAAAGTTCTGACAAATCACAGATGACGTTTAGAACAAGGATTCCAAAAGTCAGGTTGAACATAGAACAATGATTTTATTTTTTATTGTTAACTCAAACATAAAGCAATGATTTAGCAATTGATGTGAATAAAATTGAATTACATTTAGTTCCAACTGGTTGATTCTGGTGCGTCCTCTACAGGTACACTGTACAGCATATGCTCCTACATTTAGAAATTTATTTTTAAACTCAAAATTTATATTTATTTTTGCATTTATTTTAATATTAACGTTTTTAACTTTATGAATTATAGAGCTATTTGTGAAGTAATATCATTGATCCAATTTCTACATACAAGCTCACTGTTTGCCGCCACAGAAGATCAAATCAAATATATATTAGATATGACTTATGAGGCATCAGCTGTGTCCCTGGCCTCAATACTATGCATTTAATATATTTTTATTTGTTATAGTTATAGTCTTATAGGCAATGATTTTATGAATTAAAATGAGCCAGCTTTGATATGCAATAAATTGTATTTTTCCGTTTGAGTTGCTGTATATATATGATCCGTTCATTTCTTTTGATATAAAAGAAAACGGTAATATAATGGATATCATTTTAATTATCATGAATCCACAATTTATTGGTGTCTATAATATTTGCCTATAAATAGTACATGATATTTAAATGATTCATCATTCAATATTTCACATACTCTCTTGCTCTTTCTCTTAGCTATATAATTCATAAAATTCAATTTCTATTCTCCCACAAATAAATATTTTATAGTAAACATATTATTTTGCTATCATTATTGAAAGAAGCTACATCAATCTTTACCACGGTTGCACCCGCAAGCAGAAGAATACCGGCGTAACTTGAGGCAAGGGTAACTTGAGCAGCTTCGGCTAATAAAGTTTTAATTATATTCTTGATTATATTTTTAATATAATTGTTATTTATTTTATCAATTAAAATTCAGATTTAAATCTAGTTATTTAGTTAATATTTTTCCAAACAGAAGTGACACTACCAGACTGGCACCCACCCTGTTTATTCCTTAATTTATTTATAGAATCATAAAATTATTTTGTTAATGAAATAACGAAATCCGAGAAAAGGAATTAAAAAATCACAATTAGCTCTTAATAATTTATCAGAAGAGGAAGCCGAGAAAATACACTTCCGATACCTGTACTACCTTCTCGCACAACTTCTCTGAGAGCCCTTAAAAAATAGACATAATCGGTTATATACCCATCAAAACTTTTGAATTTGGATATTTGCCCATATCCTATTCAAAATTTACCTCAAATTTGAATAGGATATGGGCAAATATCCAAATTCAAAAGTTTTGATGGGTATATAACCGATTCCCCCTAAAAAATAATAGGTGCTGCTCCTCGCCGCTCCACAGTGAGGTACATCCTGTGATGGCAACACCTTGCAAACTCTTAACGCCTAATCGAACGGATGAGATCACCGTCCGCGCTACAATTGTTGGACTATAAAAGATACCAGGGTTCGACGGGGATCTGGATCCCCTAAAGTAACTAAATTTTTTAGTATAGTCTGGACCGTCCATTCGAATCTGGCCAATCCACCCCGTGTTGGAGTGCAACGGGTCCCTGTAATCTGACGGTCCGGATCTAAACTCAAAGATTGAGTTACTTTAGGAGATCCGAACTCATTTTGGAGGGCGGTCCGTTTTACGAGTTTGGACCAGCCCATTAGGCCTGTCCGCTTATAGGCCTAATAAGGCCTATCTGCCTATTCGTCAAGAGTCTAATACCGAACGGATCATATTGTTCGATTTTTCAGGACCCGGCCTATCCGTCCTAATAAGACCCTATTATGCATCCTGTTCCTCAAGATTAAGCGAGATTAGATGGAAGATTTTCAACTTTTCAACTTTTCCCTATTCCGGTTTTTCAAATGTTTGGTTATTAAAAAGAACCACATGCCCTGTATGCATGTACATAGATTAAAATGTCAAAATATCTGTGACATATACATGTATCACTTTTCCAGTAGCCTTAAACCGAAAACAATTAAAAACCGCTCTTCGATTAATCATCATGCTTTTCAACCCTGCTGCCAGGTTCATTAATAGCTATTTAGATATTTTAATTTTTTCTACATTATTAATTCAGTTGTTTGGCGAACCTAATCTAGGTGACACCTGACTAATTTCCTCTTCTTCTTTTTTAAATGCTGGCGATTGCTATAGGAGGAAGCATAGTGACAACTTAATTGTTCGGAAAAGGTTCGGTGAGATAAAAAATTCGTGATTCGGGTACAATTCGGATATAATTCGGAAATAATTCGGTACAACAAGGAAGCAAAAAAAAAAAAAACCAAAAAAAACCCTAAAAGAAAATAAAATAAAGAAAATTTAAAAAAAAAAAATTCTCTTTATCACGAATAATTCGTAATTCGCGTTTTATTCGAAAATAAAACGTATTATAAGTTTTTTTGCGTTTTAAACAGAATTCAGTTCGGTAACGTCAAAAAAACGTTTAATACGCAAATAAAACATAAATATATCGCAGGTGCTGTCACTATGGGAGGAAGTGCAAATGTGCAATGTAGTAGGAAAATTACTCGAATTCTCTCCGGATTGCAAATTGTTAAGGTAGCAAGCTGGGTAACAAGTTTCCATCACTGTTTTCTCGCAAACAAAACAAATATCAAAAGCTGGGCAATGTCAGTGCTTCCGTTACAAAAAAAATTATTTACCTCAAATAAATCAACTAGAAGCTCTGTGGCTAAATCCAGATGCATGGATTACAAAAAGTGTCTAAATACCTTTTTTTTTTTCTTCGTACCAATATCCTAAATCCAAAGCTACACTTCCATTTAAAAAACCAGTTTCGTTTCCTTGCACAAAAATGATTACAAACATTAAAAAATGAAAAAGAAGTTCCTTCTCTTGACTGCTTTCTTAGAAGTGAACCAAGCTGTATACCAGGATCCAGCAAAGCTGCAAAACAAACGAGCAAATAAAAACATCAATATTAACTTCAAATAAATAGAGAAAAAAAGAAAGCTATCAATAAAGAAGTCCTTACACATCATGCCCAAAAAAAATTTAAAGTTAGCAACCAATTTCTTTCTGTACTATTAATTGTACCTAATGATTTTATCTAGGCTGAAACAATCTACTAACTCTACAATCCAGCTGAATTCTATTTTGGGTTGTCTTGTCTTTTATTATCATACTTGTGTCATTAACTGAACCGTCAAAATTATTTACCAGAAAGAGAGTGAAAGAGGCAAAGAAGCCCTCCTGGAGAATTGCACCATGGCCGCCAAATTCCTCTTCATCAATATTTAACCTTTGTGAATAGACCCAGTACACAGTTCCTGTAGAAATCGCCACAAACCTGGACAGAATTGACAATACAGTGTGTGTTTTTCAACATCCCAGAAATTACAATAAGAACCTCATTGCAAATTACATCTACTTGTCGCTTTTGCAAATAACACCCAGCATTTCTCAATTCGCGACTAACACACAAGAAACATTTAAACCATCTCATATTTGCAAATAACAAGTGCTGTTGCCTGTTGGTTTACGAAGGGAAAAAATATATTCGTATATATATCAGCAACTGTATCCCTCAAAGAGAAAAAAGGAACACTAATAAGTATTTCTTCAAAGATACAACTTTAAATAATCAATCTATGCCAATTTATATCTTGGGTTTAAAGTAAAGGTGGCAATCGGGAGAGTCAAGTCAAATGGTCATCTGACTAAAGCCTGTTTTTGGGTTTTGGATCATTTGGTTCCGAGTCGATTCAAGTTTTGGGCAATCCAGCTTCAAATCGTCATGAGTTTTTGGTTCGGGTTCAAGCCGGATAGAATTTCAGGTAGTCAACTTTAGATTGACATGGATGCTGTGTTGTCTCAGTTACTGGTCGGATCACAACCAAACTTCGTCGGTTGCAATTTAAACTCACAAGTACCAAATACCAGTTATCTCGGTTCACAATTTCCAGTTTTGGGCCATTGGGTCCTTGTAATCTGGCTTCAAGTCAACACGGGTTTTGGGTAGTTCAAATTCGGATTGATTTCGAGTCATCGGGTCATTCAGATTCACATCGGTTGAGGTTCATGTCAAATTGACTTTTCAAAATTACAGAATCGGTTCGGGTTTTGATTCCAAATCAGACGGGTTCTCTGGGTCGGGTCATGGCCACCTTTAGTTCCAAGTTGTATCAGGTTGAGGTACTACTAAAAATCAGGGAAATTTTCTTCAATTATTATTTAAGTTGCCGTTACTTTCCATAATTCAATTTTATTTGCAAGCAATTAAATTTAGCCCTAATTATAAGAACTTTAGTGAGATATGCAGACGGTAAAATACAGTGGGTGTTTCTTGCAAAATTCAAAATTACACAGAAAGAGCATGAACGGGGTGCTTACAAGACAATCCATATGGCACCAACAAGAGGAATAGCACCCCACAGCAATCCACAAAAGAGGCCTATTGCTTGTCTGATCCAATACAACGTATCTAGCAATTTATCCTGGAGTATCAACATTATGTAATAGGTCAAAATTAAGCATGGATGGGCCTTACTCACCCTTAAAAAATGAGATTCTAGCAATGAGACCATCTTATGATAATTATTTCCACAGAAGAAGTGCAAAACTCAATTTATATTGATGAAATTTCCTTAAATGCGGCCAAGGCAATGTCCTCCACTGGGAGAGAAGTTACAAGTTCAAAACTCGGTTGGGAAATCTATTTTAGATATTTAAAGTTGGGAGGCTTGACCCCCCATCTTTACCTCATAAAAAAAAAAAAACTCCTGAAATGCATATTAATTCAATCTTCGGTGATGGATACACCTTATCCTAAGTTTCAACCAACAAAGAATTGCAATAAGAAGATCTTCATTACTTTGGACTCTAGTTACAATTTTTTTTTATTCATCAAAACTCAAAAGAATTGTTTCATTGATAGGGATAGTCCTGGTTAGGTGCTTAATATGTATTATCATCAGAGAATATGCAAAAAATTCTAGAATTAAGGAGAAAATTGCAATTCAAGAGCAAAGAAGAATAGAAGGTAACTCACTTATATCTATTGAACAGCTTTATTATCGAATTAGTCATTATGCTAATTATGTAGGAATTACAATTCTGGAGTAAACAAAAATCGAACATGCAGAAAATACCATCCAATTGACAAATTAAATAAAAATCTTCGAAATTACTATTCAAACTCAAAGGGTGATAGCTTAGTTCCCCATTATTGTCCAGTTTTATAGAGAAAAGAGTTCTACTCATAGGATGAATTTTCCAAGTCAAACACCAAATTAAGAAATACAATTTGGTCGGAATGAACCCAATTTTCAATTCTCCAACGAACCAAAATTCTAGGGAAGTGAATTAAGCCTCTTCCATCAAGCTTTAACAATTCGCCAACCAAACAAAGATCGAACTAGAATGCAATGATGGGGGGGGGCGATGAGCCAGGAATTACCTTATCCCAGGACGAATTCGGATCTAGAAATTTGGCGAGCTTAGAATCGGAAGTGACATTCGGTTGCTGCTGGGCTTGCTTGGCCGGTGCCTTGTTAGATCTCGTTTTCACCATTAGTCAATTATACTTCAATTTGCTTTTCAATTCTGTACTAGTTCTCTTTATTATGAGGAGACCGACAAGAGAGATGTACTAGGGTTGAGAGAGAGAGAGAGAATCGGCGATTATAGTAGGTTCCGTTTGATCAGGACGAATAAGGAGTTCATCTCTAAACTCCTATGTAATAACCAACGGTGTAGCGGGTCACACCACCATATTTATACAAATATTTAAAGGCAAATTCTTCTATGGGCATAAGGACCTATTTGTAAAATGAGCATATTTTCATTTTCAAAGTTCAAACAGTCTATCCGACCGTTCAACATTTTCTCCATATTACAATGTACTTGGAGGTCAAATTTTACATTTTTTTGAATTTTTTTACTATTTATTAAGATGGGTACAAAATTCAATGGTCTGAATTTGACTAGTTTTGTAAAATACTTAATAAATAGTAAAAAAATTCAAAAAAATGTAAAATTTGACTTCCAAGTACATTGTAATATGGAGAAAATGTTGAACGGTCGGATCAACTGTTTGAACTTTGAAAATAAAAATATGCTCATTTTACAAATAAGTCCTTATGCCCATAGAAGCATCCCTCATATTTAAAAGTCAACATATCTGATTAGCTATAAATAACCTGCATTCATGACGACATACATTATTGATATATTTAATATTTGGCCACATAGGAACTTGAATTAGAAAACATCTCCTCAATAATTAATTGCCCACACTACTTTTGGTTTTCTTTGATAAAGGAAACCCTCTATAGATAGTTATGCTATAATGAGTGGGAATTAGTTTTTTACTTTTTAGATTAAAAAGTTCCAATAAAAAAAGGAAAAGTTGTTGCTTCTTTTCTTATTTTGTCAAAACTAAAGAGAAGTGCAATTTGGGTCGGATCATTAGTCGGACTGGGCTTAAGGCCTGCTAAGTATCTCCTTTGTTTAATCCTGTATGAATAACCAGCTAATATGATAGAATTGCTTGGCAAGTGGCAACCCTTACTTTACTTTTAATTGTCGAGTGGGCCCCAAAACATAACAGCCTAACAGGCCCGCTCCTCTATTATTTCTCAATTAAATGCAGCTCTTGAAACAAAAGTATACAGCAAGAATACACAGTACATTAGTTCGCTAGACCGCTAGACTTTTCTCTTAAAAAGCTTTCACAAAAATATATTTGATATTTGATATTGCAAATCGCTCAGCATATGATGGATCAGGATTCTTTAATCTGTTTAGATCAGTGTTCCATTTATTAATAGAGGAGCTGAGGAGCTAGCACTACACATCTGGCGTGCCTTGTTTTTTAATACGCTGAAACTTTTGCCAGACATTTGCTAGATCTGAGTATAGCAATTCTTTAGAAAGGATACATACAGATCACTCATTTGTTTCACACTCTAATTAGACTCTTTTTTTTTTTTTCATTCTTTTTTATTCCTTTGAGGTACTAGCCTAGCCACCTAGGCATACATAGTGAGCGTCTGCTTTAAAATTCGTACGCACGAATTTTAAAGTGGATCGGACGGTCCCGAAACTCATCGGACCCAAGCTGTTGTCATAGTATAGGGACATGGCTCAAACTATTCACAAGAATTTAAGATCTAATTATATTTTCTTAAGAGTTCGAAATATTATACAATTTTTCATAATATTTTTCCAATTAAGCAAAAAAAATAAAAATAAAAATAAGAAAGTTAGATCACCGAAATAATTAACTTATATTTTGTCTATCCTTGATATTCATCTAATGACAATATCAATTTACTTCTTTGCATAATCATTCTCAACAACTTAAATATATATATATATAGTAGATTCTTTTTCATCGATTATCAATACTATCAAGTTAATTTTATTATTATTTTCATTGTCGTTGAATCCTCCATTCCTCCTCCAAGTATTCTAATCAAAGGCAGAGTTACATTCAAAGAATGACGGTTAATTTACCTTCATTTATTTTCAAAAGTAATGTACTTGTACACGATTTTTCTATATAATTTAGAGTAAAATGTTATGGATACCGTATATAAATTGACTCTTATTTTCAGTATGAAAATTTTATATGAGTTGATTTTCATTCACGTTTGATCCCTGTATCTTGAAAGTCTAGCTGGGCTCCGCTCTTGATCCTAATCAAACATAAAATAAAATAAAATATACTAAAAACATGAACTCCTATTTGCTGTCATTATCATGATAACAGGATCCTATCATAGTAAAAAATTACCATCTCAAATTTTTATCACCAAATTTTTCATGAATCACATTCCATCGAATAAAATCTGACGGTTCACATTGCGAGATGGCAGCGGATCTAAAATCCACATTAAAAAATGTTTAGCAAAGGACACCATAATCATGAATCATGAACCGTATTTAAGTTCCTTTTGCTCTTTTCATTCGTACTTGCTCATGTGGCACGTGCCAGACATAATATACCCAACTCAGTACAGCTACTGAAGCTAGTAACTGTATTATACAGTAGCATGTGATTGGTATCAAAAGCGTCATGTGGAAACTCTACCTTTCTCCTCTCTTATCCCCTAATTAATCAAACTTAGTATTAATTTATGCGATCTAATACCAACTTTAGGGTTTAATTACGTTACTCGATACAGCTTTTGCTCTAGAGCCAACCAACCGACTTTTTTTTTCTTTTTCATTTGTTGTTTTTCCCTTGTAAATTGGGATACATATTTGAACAGAGTAGTTTTGACTTCACACAACCCACTAACTATAGAATCAAAGCTACACTGCATATTTTTTGTGCGCTGCATGAAGCTAAAATTGATCTGTTAAAATCTTTACCCAGTAAATTGAGCAAGTTATTTTCACTTTTTGGTCCTTACAAATTGTGATGCTTACATTCACCCCGCAGCCCCATCACAATTTTTTCTAACAAAAATGCATCCTATAAAATACTAATCTTTCATTTTTACAATTAAAATTACTCATAATTGAACCTTTGACACACATCACTATGTTTAGGGACCAAAATGAATTATCAATATTTTTTTGTTTCAAGGGTCGTTTGTTTAATTTGTTGTATTTTTTTTCTGCCAATTTTATTTTACCTTTTTTTTGTGGGGTTGCAAAGTGACGATATAACCCAACAGACAACCAACGTGATCTCAATCTCTCTCTCCCTCTCCTCTCTCTCAAAAGCCTAATTATTGAGGCTTTAAATGATTACGCAATTAAAATTTAATGGGGGATAAAAGTGGTACCAAAGGTATATCTTCCATCAGACCCAACCAACAATTTGCCTTTAACCTTGTTTTTTCTAGAGCAACTCCTCCTCCATTTGATTCACAATGGACGCCTCCCTTTTCCTTACTTCATTATTTGGATAATTCATTTGAATCCATCACTTCTTCTTTTTTTTCTTTTTTGAATTGTATAGCGACCTTGAATATCATCACTATATAAAAGGAACAACGCACTCTATATGATTAATCCAATGGAAAAGGAAAAAAAAATAATCATTGATATGTCTTGTTAAATTGAAAAATTTACAATTAATATATTCATGACTGATTAAATACTTCTCCAAATCTACATACAATAACAACTAAATATGAAAAATTGAGTTTAGTCATTTTAATAATGATCACATGCAACAACTAATGGTTTTAATACTATGATCAAAGAAATCAAAGAAATTTTACTACTTGAAGATCATGCATGCATATCAGATGAGATATTTGCCGGATAAAAATTGTCACCTCCATTTGTTTGATAGAATGGAGAGAAAAATATGCATAGCGTAGCATATGCTGTAGGAGATCACTATTTTGAACTTTTCAAGGATGGTGATGTGTCAAGATCTAGCACTATCATTCTTATCTTAATTGTTAAACCATATCAATATTCATAACAGGAAAGCATGCACAGTAATATTAATACTATTGTGGATAAGCACCACCGAAAATTATTCATGATCAGTGCTTGAAATTAGTTGTATAATTTGGAAGGTTAGTGTCGTCTGATAATGTAGCAACTAATTAAGAAAATAAGAAAAATAGGAATTGGGTACTTGTTTCTAATTTTCATACACAACACAGAGGAAGTCAGGAAGCCAAGTATTTTAGACCTTTTTTATATAATTAGCCAATGAAATTCTCCTCGTAAATGTAGCCTGATTCAAATCACGCAACATGTAAGATCTACTTCGATCTGATATATTATTAATATATTGTATAAGAAATTCTACCATAGGGCTATAGGCACATGCAAACAATACATGAATCCATGATGTCAACACCTACTTTCAGCCCAATTTTAATACTGCCGCGTATAAGCAAAAAAAGAAAGCATAAAAACGAAATTGACAAACCTACTATGCAATGCAATATGAATTTATATCACCAAAGGTAACAGAGTATTTCTGTTTAGATCCGGACCGTCCGATCAAAAATCTGCACGGTTATTAAAGAAGTTATGTGCATTACACTTCAGACTGACCAAAATTAGTCAGGATTCTAATCAGACAGTCCGGATCTAAATAGGAATATTTCGATACCTCAGAGAATATGGATTCATGCAAAATTGTTATGACCTAGAAATTTAGGATATATTAAACTCTAACATAAATAGCATTTTCTGTGAACAATTAGCAAAACCAGAATTGCAATTAATTTATAATTCAGGAATCCAATTTTGAGAATTTAGGACATATATAATCATGAGATTAGATATGCTGGTGAATTTTATGCAATTAAATGCATGCACTCATTTTATCCTTTAATATCAAGCGTTGTATTTTTTTTTATTTTCTCCGTAGAAAAAATATTACGAATTCATTGATGACAATCATAATGGCCAGCCTATCAAAAGTTTGCTTCCATGTTCCATCCAACTAAAAGCTCAAAAAAAAGAGAGAACAACTTGTGATGTTGGCTCTTTGGTACGCTAAGAAAAATCTCCCCGCTCCTTGGAAAGACCTTTATTTATTTATTATTTATTATATTTTTTAAGCCGGATCCTCTTAAAGTAACTTAAATTTATTATATTTTTTTATGTTTTTGCTTTGTTGGTTTGCTCAAATAATTTTGAGAAACCTAGGGTACTTGGTTTTCTGTTGGAGGTCAATTTGCGTCCGATGTCTATCGGACTCAAAGTGAGTTCGATGGGTTCGATGACCGTCCAATTTGTTTCGTGCCCGCAATTTTTGCGTCTGCTTTAAAATTCGTGCACACGAATCTTAAAGCAGATCGGACGGTCCCGAAACCCATCGGACCCAACCTGCTCTATTTCTTGTTGAGTTCAATGACAATTAGTGGTGAAAAGTGGGAGTGTATATATAGTTCATCTTTTTTAGTCGGTGCTTAACTCTTTCTGGCTGTTCTTTGAATTGGATTGTCAACTGTATGCATACCTTCAATCACTTTAATCATTGATTATTTTTCAAATGACGCAGACAGAGATGTCAGATGTGGTGGCGTTTTTAAATTCCAAAATTCAGATGTCCTTAGTCATTTTCATATACTCTTATACGGATGCTCCTGAGTTTGATGAGCGGGACCCAATGAAGGGGAATAAAAACAAAAAAAAATCAAGTTGCATTGGTTGATTGGTTCGCTCTGTTATGAAATAATAATAGTAGACATTTCACCTTCTCCACCTCATCCACTTTCTATTAGATTTAATTTTGTATTAACTATCTTGTTAATTGTATGGCTTTTCATTTGCTTTCTTTAGCTCTATAAATAGAGGTTTTGTAAGTGGTTGATGTTGATATATATAAGGAGATATAATATAGAATAAGATTTAGCCTCTCCCCAGTTTTGTTTTGTTTTGTTTTATAATACGTTATCAGCACGAGTTTGCTCTAGTCAAGTTGCGACGGGAATTTCGTAGAAGCACACCTAGAAGGTACTCTTTAGATTACATTTCATTAACATTACTGTTAGTAATAATATTTATTTCTTGGATGAAATTTTTCTTATTTTATATTGAATGAGAGTAATATTTTCATTCCCTGAAGAGAATGATAAAGCAAGTACATAATAATGGCCACAAGTTTTTGTACATACTATAGCTAGAAGCTTTTTCTAAGAGAACCTGAAGTTCTTAATCATAATCTTTTATACAAGAGAACCTGAAGTTCTTATCCAAAGTTAAAAAAAAAAAAAAAAAACCTGAAGTTCGTATTACTCGAATAGAATAATAAGAATAATAACCTGAAGTTGTTATAATTATTTAGAATCTGAAGTTCTATTTGAAATTTTAATATAAAATTAATATAATAACCAGCAGTTATTATAAGCCACTGGATGAATAATAACCTGCAGTTATTCTCAATTAAAAACCTGAAGTTTTATTAGAAATTTTCATATAAAATCAATATAATAACCAGAAGTTATTATAGGTCATTGGATGAAAATATAACCCGAAGTTATTTCAAATTAAATTTTACATAGCGCAGTCAAGCAATTTAATAACCAGAAGTTATTAAATAAGTATTTTATTATAACCTGAAGTTATATAATATTAACCTGAAGTTATTAATACATTTAAATTTATTTATTTATGCAATTTACATATTCTTTTATTTATATTTATTCATCTCCCTTTTCACAACCTGAAGTTATGATATTAATAACCTGAAGTTATGGCATTAATAACCTGAAGTTATGATATTAATAATCTGAAATTATTAATACGAGTCTATTTTGTAGTACATATGACAAATCTCACAAAGCTTGAATTTATCTCCTTTTTCATTTATCATAACTCGAAGTTATGGTATTAATAACCTGAAGTTGTATTTTGTTATAAATACGTAATAATGAAAAATGAGAAAGGAAAACATCTTGAAGATGTTTGTTACAGATGTGGGTTGACAAATCATTGATTGCGTACATGTCGTATGTCCAAGCATTTTGTAGGGCTTTATCAAGCCTCAATTAAAAAAAAATATGGAAACTAAAATGACCCCGAATATAAATGCCATATAGATACAGATTTGATGTATCAGATTTCTTTCATAATGTGGATAAAGAAATAGACACTTTACTAAGAGAGAAAATATAATGTAGAAGTTTATGTTTATAAAAGTTTAGTTTACATTTTAATTTTTATATTGTATGCAAATATAATTAATGAATAAAGGTAGTTTATTTTTATTTATTCTTGCATTCTTTTATTTTAAAGAAAAATGACTGACGCAATGGTAAGTAAAGAAGATCCATGTCTAGTAGACAGCGGAACAACAAATACCATATTGAAAAGTAAGAAATATTTTTCTCTATTGTCTTCTGCAAAGACACATGTTAATACAATTTCTGGTATTAGTAATTTAATTGAGGGCTCCGGAAGAGCTTGTATCTTGTTACCTGAAGGAACAAAATTAATTATAAATGATGCATTATACTCTAGTAAATCCAGAAGAAATTTACTAAGTTTTAAAGATATTCGACGTAATGGTTATCATCTTGAAACCATGACTGAAAATAATATTGAGTATCTCCAAATTACATCTATTGAATATGGCCAGAAGATCATATTGGAAAAGCTGGAAGCTTTATCCTCTGGATTATATTGTACGAACATTAATCCAATAGAATCAAATATGGTAAGTAACCAGAAGTTACTTGACACAAAGATGTTCACTCTGTGGCATGACAGATTAGGTCATCCAGGTAACATTATGATGAGGAGAATAATTGAAAGTGCAAATGGGCATCCCCTAAATGACCTGAAAATAATTTTATCAAAAGATTTATCATGTGCAGCATGTTCTCTTGGAAAACTGATAATCAGGCCATCTAAAAATAAAATTGAAAATTAATCTCCTTCATTTTTGGAAAGAATTCAAGGAGATATTTGTGGGCCTATTTCTCCTCCATGTGGACCATTTAGATATTTTATGGTTTTAATTGATGCATCAACTCGATGGTCACATGTTTGCCTATTAGCCACAAGAAATGTTGCATTTGCTAGGCTATTAGCACAAATAATCCAATTGAAAGCAAATTTTTCAGATTATCAAATTAAGAGTATCCAGCTTGATAATGCAGGAGAGTTTATATCCCAATCATTTAATGATTATTGTATGTCAATTGGGATTAAGGTAGAACATCCAGTGGCTCATGTACATACATAAAATAGTTTAGCTGAATCATTAATTAAAAGATTGCAACTGATTGCTAGACCATTACTTATGAAATGTAATCTACCATCTTCTACATGGGGACATGCCATTTTATATGCTGCTGCACTTATTAGATTAAGACCAACTGCATATCATAAATTTTCTCCATTACAATTGGTCTCTGGAAGAGAACCAAACTTGTCCCATCTTAAAATTTTTGATTGTGCTGTGTATGTTCCAATTTCTCCACCACAACGTACAAAAATGGGACTACAAAGAAGATTGAGAATTTATATTGGTTTTAACTCTCCATCAATTATTAAATATTTAGAACCATTAACTGAAGATGTTTTTACAGCACGTTTTGCTGATTGTCAATTTGATGAGACAATATTTCCAATTTTAGGAAGAGAAAAAGAAAAGCTGGTAAAACAAGAAGTAACTTGGAATGCATCCTCAATATCTTATCTTGATCTCCGAAGTGGTCAATGTGAATCAGAAGTTCAAAAGATTATACATTTGCAAAGAATAGCAAATGAGTTACCAGATGCATTTACAGATACAAAAAGAGTGACTAAATCACATGTACCAGCTTTAAATGCAACTGCTCGAATTGATGTAATCCCAGCAGAGGTTACTATACAGAGAAAACGTGGAAGACCAATTGGTTCCAAAGATAAAAATCCACGACAAAAGAAAGAGCAGAATAAAGCAGTTGGTGTAACTCCAGAAGAGATCAATAAAATTCCAGAAGAGATTAATAAAATTCCAGAAGAGATTGATAAAACCCCAGAAGAGGTTGATGAAGTTCCAGAAGAAACTCAGGTACCTAGTGATTATGAGATCTCAATAAACTATATACAAAATGGTACAATATGGAACCGAAATGAAACATGTACTGATGAAATTTTTGCATATGCTATGGCAATTGATGTGCTAAATGAGGAAGATTATGTGCCAAAAACTCCTGAAGAGTGTATGCACAGAAATGATTGGCCAAATGGAAAGATGCTCTGAAGGCTGAATTATATTCGCTTGAAAAGCGCAATGTTTTTGGACCTGTAGTCTTAACCCCCAAAGATGTTAACCCTGTAGGTTACAAGTGGGTATTTGCAATAAAAAGGAATGAGAAAAATGAAATTGTGAGATATAAAGCAAGGCTTGTGGCACAAGGTTTTACACAAATACTAGGAGTTGATTATGAAGAAACATATTCACCTGTAGTGGATGCAATAACTCTTAGATTTTTAATCAGTCTCACAATCACTAAAAACCTTCAAATGCGCCTCATGGATGTAGTCACAGCTTATTTGTATGGATCGCTTGATAATGATATTTATATGAAAGTCCCTGAAGGATTAAAAATGCCTGAAGCATTGAAATTAAAACCTCGAGAAATGTATTCTATAAAGTTAAAAAGATCTTTATATGGACTAAAACAGTCAGGTCGAATGTGGTATAATCGACTCAGTGAATATCTAGTAAAAGAAGGATATAAATCTAATGTAATTAGTCCATGTGTTTTTATTAAAAGATCAATCTCAGATTTTACAATTATTGCAGTATATGTTGATGATTTAAATATCATTGGGTCTCCTGAAGAGATCAAAAAGACTGCAAAATTATTAAAGAAAGAATTTGAAATGAAAGATCTTGGAATAACAAAATTATGTCTCGGCCTGCAGATCGAGCATTTGTATAATGGTATTTTTGTCCATCAATCAAACTATATCCAGAAGATGTTGAAACGTTTTAATATGGACAAAGCTAATTCTCTAAGTACACCAATGGTTGTCCGATCACTTGATATAAAAAAGAATCCTTACCGTCCCCGAGAAAAGAATGAAAAAGTTCTTGGTCCAGAAGTACCATACTTAAGTGCAATTGGGGCTTCGATGTATCTTGCTAATAATACGAGACCTGATATTGCTTTTTTTATAAATTTACTAGCAAGATATAGTTCTGATCCAACACGCCGACATTGGAACGGAATTAAACATGTATTTCGTTACCTTTGCGGGACACGTGATATGGGACTATTTTATCAAAAAGATACAAAGTCCAAATTAGTTGGGTATGCAGATGCAGGATATTTATCAGATCCGCATAAAGCTCGATCACAATCTGGATATGTGTTTACATATGGCGGTACTGTAATTTCATGGCGATCAACAAAACAGACACTGACGGTAACATCATCAAATCATGCCGAATTAATTGCTCTATACGATGCTGGTCGAGAATGTGTCTGGTTAAGGTCAATGATCCAACACATCCAGGAGGAATGCGGGCTCGAGTCAATCAAAGGAAGTCCGAAAGTACTATATGAAGATAATGCAGCATGTATTGCTCAAATCAAAGAAGGATATATCAAAGGTGACAGAACCAAACACATCTCGCCAAAATTCTTCTCAACTCATGATCTACAAAAGGATGGCTTGATAAATATTTGTCAAATCAGATCAAGTGACAATTTGGCAGACCTATTCACAAAATCATTGCCAAGAAAAGTTTTTGAGCAACTTTCACAGAAGATCGGCATCCGTCGCTTAAAAGATATACGTTAAAATGAGGGGGAGTATTATACACGCTGCACTCTTTTTCCCTTCACTAAGTTTTGTCCCACTGGGTTTTTCTTAGTAAGGTTTTTAATGAGGCAGCATAACTAATCCGGAAGTATCAGTTAATTCAAATTGGTCCTGAAGTACCAAATTAATATTTGTCCTGCAGTACAATATTAATAGTGTATAATATAAGGTAAAATATCTAAGGGGGAGTGTTATGAAATAATAATAGTAGACATTTCACCTTCTCCACCTCATCCACTTTCTATTAGATTTAATTTTGTATTAACTATCTTGTTAATTGTATGGCTTTTCATTTGCTTTCTTTAGCTCTATAAATAGAGGTTTTGTAAGTGGTTGATGTTGATATATATAAGGAGATATAATATAGAATAAGATTTAGCCTCTCCCCAGTTTTGTTTTGTTTTGTTTTATAATACAGATTAGATAATTGATTCAACGAATTTTATCAACGCCCTAACATCTCAAGATAATTTTATACATTAAATAACACTAGACAAATGACATTCTTGAAAAATAAATAAATCATCTTATTTAGAAGCCCGGAGGCCGGAAGCCTTATACGAAGCTCATAATCCTCAATTGACATAGGCCATGGAAATCACAAGCCCAGCCCAGAACTATCCCAATACACCCACCTTCGTATGAGCAAGATGTTCACACAAAAAAAAAAAAAAAAAATAGCAAATGCAAACCTGTTGATAGGTGTAAACGGAGCAAATTTGGAGGTGATAATGCTAATATCAAATTCATATTCACATTCAGTGAGCAGATACGAATACGAATACAGATAGTAAATGGATGTTAAAATGTAAAATCAAATTCACTTTAAACAGATACGAATACAGAGCAGATAATGCACGAATACAGATTCAAATACAGATACAAAACGAATAATTATCGGATAATTGAATCATAAACTTTAAGATACAAATAAAAATGTTATGAATAAAAAACAAGATAATTAACCAAAAAAAAAGTTGAAACGCTTATAATGAAATATTGGACTATAAGCAACAATAATTTTTTTCTAGTTAAAAATTGTAAATAAAACTAATAAAAAAGTTGAAAAAATATTGGACTATAAGCAACAATCATTTTTTTCTAGTTAAAAATTGTAAATTTATTGATTTTTGTGGAATCAAGTTTGAAATTACAACATACAATGATAGGTATGCATGTGTGTATAATATAATAAATATTGATGGAGCTCCCTGAGTCACTTGATTACCAGATGAGTGCAAAACAATGTAATCAAAGACAGATGGCTCCCCTGATAATCACGCGCAGCAGCGCCAGTGAAGAAACGAGAGAGGTAAAGAAAAAAAAAAAATAGCGCCAGCGAAAAAGGGTCTTGACCAACTCACATAATTAGTCCCATATCAGCTATCAATCTGAATTTGAAAGTTGAAACGCTTATATAATAATATCAGATAGCCGCTTCAATCTCAGATTTAGGATTCTAAAGAGAATTCAGATACAAATGGATATCCGTTCTTTTTACGGGAGTGAAAATTTATCCGAATCTGTATCCGGATCTTTTCAACATATTTAATAATTATTGAAATCTGAATCCGTTTATCGAATTCAGATCTAGATCAGATACAGAGTAAATTCGGAACGGATAATCCGGATCCGTTTTCAGCCCTACCTATTGAATTAATTGATAACCACAATATTTTTTTTCTGTCTATATCAGAAAGGCCCAAAGAGACAAAGATCCTAATCATTAGAGGCGGAAACGCGAGATGACACAAAATTTTAAGATAAGATATAATTATATAATTATTTTAAATACAATCCCTTTATTTTTTAAGTACAAAAGAAGTATTTTTTTTAAACTTTTTCAGTCATGAGTAGAAAGGTGTCTTTTTTCGACTTCATATATATTCATCATTGTTATAAATAACAATATGCGCTCTTAAACTTCTTCAGTCATAAGTCGGAAGGTGCCTCTCCAACCTCATGTATCTTCATCATTGCTGTATTCGATTAATTAGAAATAATTAGAAATAATAAAAAATAGTCGGCCATAATCAGAAATAATAAACCGATTAGTCAGAAATATCCATGACGATTTGATCACCGCTAACGACTAATTGCCGATTAATCGACCTAAACAGATGTTTTTACAACACTGATCTTCACCACCACCGCTAACCATGTCTTTTTTTATATATAAGTAAAATAATATCAAGTTGTATTTTTAATTTTCCTAATATTTTTTGTACGTACAAAAGCGGATATATTTTGTATGATCCACTGTGAAAGAGAAACCGAGAGAGATACGGCTTCAGAATTTCACTTGTTTGTTTATGGAAGGAGAGAAAACAAAAGTAGAGATTTTAAGAGGCGGAAAAACGATAAATTGAATAAATTTTTACTGATGGCTCCTCTTTTCCTTCTGCAACATTATGATTTGAGAGTGACAAATTTCATCTGCATAGAGTATGACGGTTATGCCGATATTTTTATTAATATCCAAAGTTAATTACAAATTAATAAATATATCCACGTTAGCTAGATATTTTTAAAAATGTCCAAACCGGCCATTTAATGACCAGTTCTCAATTTTCTTTTTGCTGTTTCATACCCTATAAATATCCATCTTTCTCTCTCCTCCCTCACTCAACTCATAGAAGAGAAAAAGAGGAAAGGGAAAAAGAGAAAGAGAATTAATAAAAATGTTAACGAAATACCGAAAAAGATCTGCAAACTGGGGATAAATTTGAGATGGAGCATGTGTCTCCAAATTCTCTACCGGTGACCTGTCTGAGACCTCATCTTCACTGTAATTTAGATTCATTTGCTGGGCCTCCATTTGTTCCAGCAGATGAATCTGAATTACAGTGAAGATGAGGTCTCGGACATGTCACCGGCAGAGAATTTGGGAAGCGTTCTAAGGAATTTGGAGGCACATGCCCTATCTCAAATTCATTCTCAGTTTGCAGATTTTCTTCCAGAATTTTATTAACATTTTTATTAATTCTCTTTCTCTCTTTCCTTTCCTCTCTTTCTCTTCTGTGAGTTGAGTGAGTTGTGAGAGGGAGGAGAGAGAAAGATGAGTATTTATAGGATCTGAAACAAAAAGAAAGTTTGAAAACCAACCATTTAATGATCGGTTGAGAAGAAAAAAGAGAACCGGTCATTAAATAGCCGGTTTGGACATTTTTAAACATACACAGCTAACGTGATTATATTTATTAATTTATAATTAATTTTAGATATTAATAAAAATGTCGGCTCTCGCTATCTCTCCCTTTCTTTCGATATTGTCTTTCTCATGTCCCCCCACCTACGGACCGGGCAAATATCCTCTTCGGTACCGTAAAAGATTCCCTTCACTTTACGGTTTGAGATTAACTCTCAACCGGTTTGAGATTCGGGCTGACGGAGAGGGCAATATATAGGACTTTGAGATTGGTGCCAAGTTAAAAAGAATGGTCCAAATCAAGTAATTGTAAAAGATTTTCTGTTACTGGTACCGGGGGTGATGTGAATTCCCTACGGACCTACCCTTTCCTTCACTCCGTTCCACCCATCTCAAGCATGCCCTGAATTTCTTTAGTGTTCGTTCTGAAATAGAAATTATGGACAAAAGACTAGTCAGATCAAGGTTTTTTATTTCTATAATATGCCTTCTAATTCTTATAATGTTAGAAAGATTTGAATGACGCATTGAAATGCCTTTTAATTTCTGTAATACATAATATATATTATGTGAAACAATTCTTCTTCGGATTTTATAAAATAACCATATACAGGAATCAATCTAATTGATTCAGTTTTTTTAAAAAACAGTATTGTCAAATTAATTCAATTAATCTAAAATTCGAACCAATCTAATTGATTTAATTCTGTCAGACAATCCAATTGATATGATTATTTATTAATTCCATACCCACAAAAAAACCACCATATTAATTTGTATAATTAATCAATCCAATCGATTCAATTCAGACGCTAATCTAATTAACAATCATCAATCCATAATTAATTCTACACAAGTGGCTCTGATACCACTGTAGGTTTTCAGGTAAGTTATTGTGCAACAATTCGATTCAGTTTAATATTTGTAAAACTATCCAAAAACCATAATCCATGTGTAAATTAAATTCCAAGATAAACCATATTTTACCAGTAGACGCGTAGCAAAAACTTGAAGTCCTAGAAGTAACATTCTTCACTCCGTACACCTCGTGTCGGATCCACGCAACAACAACCGCAGCCACATCTCTACTGGTATCCACATGAACAGGTTGATAAACAACTGCGAGTCGAGTGCTAGCGCCAACTGATAGTCCCCTCTTATCTTTCTACTTTCTCTCTTGGTTTAGAATTGGTGCGAATTTAGACAGATCAGATTTTCGGTTTAACCGAAAATACTATTTTTCTGTCTATATTTCTCTTTCTGTGTATTTCAATAAATTGAATGATTAACCAAAATTGAACTGCTGCATATGTATTTATAACCAAACACATCTGTTCAATCGCACCAGTTCATTTGCACCATTTCAAAAGACTTATCTAGATTGTTCAAATCAGATCAGAGAGAATTTCACACTGTAGAATTTCAGCACATATTTAGTTAAGCCCAATATAATTTAATCCATATTTAATTTTAATAATTAACTATTAATATAGCTCAAAATATTCTGGCCTGTAAAAACATTTCTAACAATTCTAATTTTTATATTAGGTTTTTCGAATTCTTATAATGTGTTTTTTTCTTTCTCCTTTCTCACAAAAGTGGTGCGGGTGATGGTATTGAGCTCGTTAGATCACAAAATTCCACTTTTTGTTGGCACAGATCACGTATAAGAGCGCTATAGATTGTGACATTAGGCTCATATTTCGTTGAAATAAATGAATTATGTAAGTGTGTAGCTAGGAGAATCAAATACTTCGTGTCTTTCATTCTTTATTTTATCTCATATTTTTTATTTCTATTTTAAAAATCCAAGCAGTAGATCTGAACGCTACATATGATCTTCATATTAAAATATGTTTAGAGATTAAGTTTTTATTTTTTGAAATTTTTTGTACTATTTTTTTAGATAAATACAAAATCAATGTTTTTGAACCCATAAAAAAACAGTGTCTGTGTCCTATCTAAACAAATAATAAAAAATTTCCAAAAATATAGAACTTGGCTCCAAGAACATCTTAATATGAAGATCATGTTGAGCAGTTTGGTTTGACTGTTTGGACTTTGAAACAAAG
>JAJGRW010001303.1:3937073-3980905 GCA_025461045.1 Carex parvula | reverse complement strand
GTTTTTCATCTTCCTAGTTGTCTACCTGTTGTCTTACACGTTCTACTAGTTGTCTTCATTTGCCTTTAGTTTTCTTTCATGTTTACTAGTTATATTTCATGTTCCACTGGTTGTCTTTCTTACTATAAGTGTATTTCTTATTTTCTAGTCGTATTTCATTCTTCTAGTGGCATTTCATTATTCTTGTGGTCTTTCTTGTATGGTGTCATTCATGTTTTACTTGTAGTCTTTCATGTTCTTCTAGAGGTCTTTCATCTTTCTCTATTTGTCTTTCGTTTCTTCTAGTTGTCTTCTATTACAAAATTATTTTTCATGTTGTACTGGTTGTCTACCGGTTGTCTTACACTTCTACAAGTTGTTATTCATTTTTCTCTAGTTTTCTTTCAAGTTCTACTAGTTGTCTTCTGTCTACTAAATGTTGTATTTCATATCCTTCTAGTTATATTTCATCTTATTCTAGTTGTCTCTCACCTTGTATTAGTTGTCATTCATGTTCTACTTCTAATCTTTCATGTTCTTCTAGAGGTCTTTCATCTTTTTCTAGTTGTCTACTCGTTGTCTTTCACCATCTACTGGATGTCTTTCATGTTTGTTGTTTTTCATGTTCTACTAGTTGTATTTAATGTTCTACTTGTTCTCTTTCGTCTACTACATGTCAGATTTCATATTCTTCTAGTTGTCTTTCACCTTGTACTGGTTGTAATTCATGTTCTACTGGTAGTTTTTCATTTCCTTCTAATTGTCTACTTGTTGTCTTTCGTCTATTATAGGTGGTATTTTATTTTTTCTAGTTGTATTTCATATTCTTATTGTTGTATTTCGTCTTCTTCTAGTTGTCTTTTATCCTCTTTCAGTTGTCCACTAGTTGTTTTTCGTCTAGTGCAAGTTGTATTTCATATTCTTGTAGTTGTATTTCGTCTTCTTCTAGTTGTCTTTTACCGTATAATGGTTGTCTTTTACCTTCTACTAGTTGTATTTCATCTTCTTCAAGTAGTATTTCATATTCTTGCAGTTTCATTTCACCTTGTACTGATTGTTATTCATGTTCTACTAGTTGTCTTTCATTTTCTTTCAAGTTGTCTTTCATCTTCTACTGGTTGTCTTTCGTTTACTACATGTTGGATTTCGTCTTCTTCTAGTTGTCTTTCATATTCTAGTTCCGTTTCATCTTTTTGTTGTTGTTTTCAACAAGTACTGGTCGTCTTTCTTGTTCTCCTGGTTGTCTTTCGTCTACAACAGGTGACATTTCATTTTCTTCTAGTTGTCTCACACCTTGTAATGGTTGTCTTTCATGTTCTACTTGTGTCTTTCGTCTTCATCTAGTTGTCTTTATCTTCTTCTAGTTGTATTTCATATTTTGCTAGTTGTCTTTCATATTTGTCTAGTTGTTTTTCATCTTCTTCTAGTTGTATTTCATATTATTCTAGTTGTCTTTCATCTTGTACAAAGTTGTCTACCGGTTGTCTTACACCATCTACTAGTTGTCTTTCATTTTTCTTTAGTTTTCTTTCATGTTTTACTAGTTGTGTTTCATGTTCTACTGGTTGTCTTTCGTCTACTACATGTTGTATTTCATATCATTCTAGTTATATTTCATCTTATTCTAGTTGTCTGTCACCTTGTATTGGTTGTCATTCATGTTTTACGTGTTCCCTTCAATGTTCGTCTAGAGGTCTTTCAATCTTCTACTAGTTGTCTACTGGTTGTCTTCACCTTCTGCTAGTTTGTCCTCTTCAGTTTCTTGTAGTTTGTCTTTTCATGTTCTACTTGTTATCTTTAGGTATATATGTTTTTCATTCGTTAGTACAGGTTTAGATTTAATTTTGTTCTAGTTTGTATTTCATATTCCTCTAGTTGTATTTCATCTTCTGGCTATTTTTCCCCCCCCCCACTGGATTGGTTCGTAAGTCATGATCTAATGGTAGTTTTTCATTTTCTTCTAGTTGGACATATTGCTTGTCTTCTTTCTACTATAGGTTGTATTTGCACATTCTCTAGTTGCCTTTCATCTTGTACAAAGTTTTTTTTCATGATTCAATAGGTGTCTTTCATCTTTACTAGTTGTCTACGGTTGTCTTGCACCTTCTACTAGTTGTCTTTCATTTTCCTTTAGTTTTCTTCATGTTCTACTAGTTGTATTTCATGTTCTATCTGGTTGTATTTTGGTTTACTACAAGTTGTATTTCATATTTTTCTAGTTGTATTTCATATTCTTCTAGTGTATTTCATCTTATTATAGTTGTCTTTCACCTTGTATTGATTGTCATTCTGTTTTACTTGTATGTCTTTCATGTTCTTCTAGAGGTCCTTCATCTTCTACTAGTTGTCTGATGGTTGTCTTTCACCTTCAACTAATTGTCTTTCAATATCTTGGGGTTGTCTTCAAGTTTTACTTGTTGTCTTCATGTTCTACATGTGGCTTGCTCTACTACAGTTTAGATTTCATTTCTTCTTGTTGTATTCATACTCTTCTAGTTGTATTTCATCTTCTTTGAGTTGTCTTTCACCTTGTACTGGCTGTAATTCATGTTTACTGTAGTTTTTCATTTTCTTAAGTTGGCTTTCGTCTACTATAGGTGATATTTCATCCTTTTCTAATTGCATGTATATTCTTCGGTTGTATTTCATCCTCTTTTAGTGTCTCTCAACTTGTAATTGTTGTCTTTAATATTCTACTAGTTGTCTTTCACTTTATCTATTTGTCTTTCATTTTCTTCTGGTTGTATTTCATATTATTCTAGTGTCTTTTCATCATTACAAAATTATTTTTTAATATTTTACTGGTTGTCTGCCTGTTGTCTTACACTTCTACAAGTTGTCATTCATTTTCCTATAGTTTTGTTTCATGTTCTATTGGTTGTCTTTCGTCTACTACATGTTGTATTTCATATTTTTCTAGTTGTATTTCATCTTATTCCAGTTGTCTTTCATCATTTATTGGTTATCATTCATGTTCTACTTCTAGTCATTCATGTTCTTCTAGAGGTCTTTCATCTTCTTCTAGTTGTCTACTGGTTGTCTTTCACCATCCACTGGTTGTCTTTCATATTCTTGTTTGTTGTTTTACTTGTTCCCTTTCGTCTACTACAGGTTAGATTTCATTTTCTTTCAAGTTGTAATTCATGTTCTACTGGTAGTTTTTATTTTCCTGTCTAATTGTCTACTGGTTGTCTTTCGTCTACTATAGGTGGTATTTTATTTTTTCTAGTTGTATTTCATATTCTTCTTGTTGTATTTTGTCTTCCTCTAGTTGTCTTTTATCTTCTTTTAGTTGTCGACTAGTTGTTTTTCGTCTAGTGCAAGTTGTATTTCATCTTCTTCTAGTTGTATTTCATCTTCTTCTAGTTGTATTTCATCTTCTTCTAGTTGTCTTATACCATGTAATGGTTGTCTTTCACCTTCTACTAGTTGTTTTTCATCTTTTTTTATTTTTCTTCATGTTCTACTAGTTGTCTTTCATATTCTACTGGTTGTTTTTCGTCTACTACAGGTGGTATTTCATCTTCTTCAAGTAGTATTTCATATTCTTCTAGTTTCATTTCACCTTGTACTAATTGTTATTTATCTTCTACTAGTTGTCTTTCCTTTTCTTTCAATTTGTCTTTCATCTTCTACTGGTTGTCTTTCGTTTACTACATGTTGAATTTCGTCTTCTTCTAGTTGTATATCATATTCTTCTAGTTCTGTTTCATCATTTTCTAGTCGTCTTTCAACAAGTACTGGTCGTCTTTCTTGTTCTCCTAGTTGTCTTTCGTCTACAAGTGACATTTCATTTTCTTCTAGTTGTCTCACACCTTGTAATGGTTGCATTTCATGTTCTACTTGTTGTCTTTCATCTTCATCTAGTTGTCTTTATCTTCTTCTAGTTGTATTTCATATTTTGCTAGTTGTCTTTCATATTTGTCTAGTTATTTTTACCTTCTTCTAGTTGTATTTCATATTATTCTAGTTGTCTTTCCTCTTGTACAAAGTTGTCTAGTTGTCTTACACCATCTACTGGTTGTCTTTCATTTTCCTTTAGTTTTATTTCATGTTTTACTGGTTGTGTTTCATGTTCTACTGGTTGTCTTTCGACTACTACATGTTGTATTTCATATCCTTCTAGTTATATTTCATCTTATTCTAGTTGTCTGTCACCTTGTATTGGTTGTCATTCATGTTCTACTTGTCTTTCATGTTCTTCTAGAGGTCTTTCATCTTCTACTAGTTGTCTACTGGTTGTTTTTCACCTTCTACTAGTTGTCTTTCATTTTCTTTTCACCTTCTACTAGTTGTCTGTCATTTTCTTGTAGTTGTCTTTCATGTTCTACTTGTTGTCTTTTATGTTATACATGTTTACATTCGTTCAGTACATGTTAGATTTCATTTTCTTCTAGTTGTATTTCATATTTCTCTAGTTGTATTTCATCTTCTTCTAGTTGTGTTTCACCTTGTACTGGTGTAATTCATGATCTACTGGTAGTTTTTTATTTTCTTCTAGTTGCCTACTGCTATTCTTTGGTCTACTATATAGGTGGTATTTCATATTTTTCTAGATGTATTTCATCTTCTTCTAGTTGTCTCTCAACTAGTAATGGTTGTCTTTCATGTTTTACTATTTGTCTTTCATCTTCATCAAGTTGTATTTGATCTTCTTCTAGTTGTATTTCATCTTGTACAAAGTTGTTTTTCATGATTTATAGGTTGTGTTTCATCTTCTACTAGTTGTCTACAGGTTGTCTTACACCTTCTACTAGTTGTCTTTCATTTTCCTTTAGTTTTCTTTCATGTTCTACTAGTTGTATTTCATGTACTACTGGTTGTCTTTCGTCTACCACAAGTTGTATTTCATATTTTCTAGTTGTCTTTCGTCTACCACAAGTTGTATTTCATATTTTTCTAGTTGTATTTCATATTCTTCTAGTGGTATTTCATCTTATTTTAGTTGTCTTTCACCTTGTATTGGCTGTCATTCTTGTTTTACTTGTAGTCTTTCATATTTTTCTAGAGGTCTTTCATCTTCTACTAGTTGTCTACTGGTTGTCTTTCATATTTTACTTGCTGTCTTTTATGTTCTACATGTTGGCTTTCGTCTACTACAGGTTAGATTTTATTTTCTTCTAGTTGTATTTCATACTCTTCTAGTTGTATTTCATACTCTTCTAGTTGTATTTCATCTTTTTGAGTTGTCTTTCACCTTGTACTGGCTGTAATTCATGTCCTACTGGTAGTTTTTCATTTCTTTCTAGTTGTCTTTCATTTTCCTCTAGTTTTCTTTCATGTTCTATTAGTTGTATTTAATGTACTACTGGTTGTCTTTCATCTACTACACGTTGTATTTCATATTCTTCTAGTTGTATTTCATTTATTCTAGTTGTCTTTGACCTTGTATTTGTTGTCACTCATGTTCTACTTGTAGTCTTTCAAGTTCTTCAAGAGGTCTTTCATCTTCTACTAGTTGTCTACTGGTTGTCTTTCAATTTCTTGTAGTTGTCTTTCATGTTATACATGTTGTCTATCGTCTACTACAAGTTAGATTTTATTATCTTCTAGTTGTATTTGATATTCTTCTAGTTGTATTTAATCTTATTCTAGTTGTGTTTCATCTTGTATTGGTTGTTATTCATTTCTTCTTGTAGTCTTTCGTGTTCCTCTAGAGGTCATTCATCTTCTACTAGTTGTTGGTTGTCTTTCACCTTTTACTAGTTGTCTTTCATTTTCTTGTAGTTCTCTTTCATATTCAACTTGTAGTCTTTTATGTTCTACATGTTTTCATTCGTCTACTACAGGTTAGATTTCATTTTCTTATAGTTGTATATCATATTATTCTAGTTGTCTTTCACCTTGTACTAGTTGTAATTCATCTTCTATTGGTAGTTTTTCATTTCCTCGTAGTTGTTTACTGGTTGTCTTTCGTCTACTATAGGTGGTATTTAATTTTTTTCTAGTTGTATTTCGTCTTCGTCTAGTTGTCATTCATTTTATTTTAGTTGTCTACAGGTTGTCTTTCGTCTACTGCAGGTTGTATTTCATCTTCTTGTAGTTGTATTTCATCTCTTCTAGTTGTCTTTTACCATTTAATGGTTTTCTTTCACCTTCAACTAGTTGTCTTTCATTTTCCTCTAGTTTTCTTTCATGTTCTACTAGTTGTCTTTCATATTCTACTAGTTATTTTTCATTTACTACAGGTGTTATTTATCTTCTTCTAGCTGTATTTCATATTCTTCTAGTTGCATTTCACCTTGTACTGATTGTTATTCATGTTCTACTAGTTATCTTTTATTTTCTTCAAGTTGTCTTTCATGTTCTACTGGTTGTCTTTTATGTTCTACTAGTTTTTCGTTTACTACATGTTGCATTTCGTCTTCTTCTAGTTGTATTTCATATTCTTCTAGTTGTATTTCATTTTTTCTAGTTGTCTTTCAACATGTACTGGTCATCTTTCTTTTTCTCCTGTTGTCTTTTGTCTACTACAGGTGGTATTTCATTTTCTTCTAGTTGTCTCACGCATTGTAATGGTTGTCTTTCATGTTCTACTAGTTGTCTTTCCTCTTCATCTAGTTGTCTTTCATCTTCTTCTAGTTGTATTTCATATTTTTCTAGTTGTCTTTCATGTCTATCTATTGTTTTTTATTTTCTTCTAGTTCTATATCGTATTATTCTAGTTGTCTTTCATCTTGTACAAAGTTGTCTACCGGTTGTCTTATACCATATACTAGTTGTCTTTCATTTTCCTTTAGTTTTCTTTCAGGTTTTACTAGTTGTGTTTCATGTTCTACTGGTTGTCTTTCATCTACTACATGTTGTATTTCATATCCTTCTAGTTATATTTCATCTTATTCTAGTTGTCTTTCACCTTGTATTGGTTGTCATTCATGTTCTACATGTAGTCTTTCATATTCTTCAAGAGGTCTTTCATCATCTACTAGTTGTCTACTGGTTCTCTTTCACATTCTACAAGTTGTCTTTCATTTTCTTGTAGTTGTCTTTCATGTTCTATTTGTTGTCTTTTATGTTCTACCTATTTTTATTTGTTTACTACATGTTAGATTTCATTTTCTTCTAGTTGTCTTTCATATTCCTCTAGTTGTATTTCATATTTCTCTAGTTGTATTTCATCTTCTTCTAGTTGTCTTTCACGTTGTACTGGTTGTAATTCATGATCTACTGGTGGTTTTTTATTTTCTTCTAGTTGTCTACTGCTTGTCTTTCGTCTACTATAAGTGGTATTCCATGTTTTTCTTGTTGTATTTCATATTCTTCTTGTTGTATATCTTTTTCTTCTAGTTGTCTCTCAACTTGTAATGGTTGTCTTTCATGTTTTACTACTTGTTTTTCATCTTCATCTATTTTTCATTCATCTTCTTCTAGTTGTATTTCATATTCTTTTAGTTGTCTTTATTTTATAAAGTTGTTTTTTATGTTTTATAGGTTGTCTTTCTTCTTCTACTAGTTGTCCACCGGTTGTCTTACACCTTCTACTAGTTATTTTTTATTTTCCTCTAGTTTTCTTTTATGTTCTGCTAGTTGTATTTCACGTTCTACTTGTTGTCTTTCGTCTACTACATGTTGTATTTCTTATTTTTCTAGTTGTATTTCATATTTTTCTAGTTGTATTTCATTTTATTCTAGTTATCTTTCATCTTGTATTGGTTGTCATTCATGTTCTACTCTTTCATGTTCTTCTAGTGATCTTTCATCTTCTACTAGTTGTCTATTGGTTATCTTTCACCTTCTACTAGTTGTATTTCAATATCTTGTAATTGTCTTTCATGTTCTACTTGTTGTCTTTCGTCTACTACAGGTTAGATTTTATTTTCTTCTAGTTGTATTTCATATTCTTCTAGTCATATTTCATCTTCTTCTAGTTGTCTTTCACCATGTAATGGTTGTAATTCATGATCTACTGGTAGTTTTTCATATTCTTCTAGTTGTATTTCATCTTCTTGTAGTTGTCTCTCAACTTGCAATGGTTGTCTTTCATGTTTTACTAGTTATATTTCATCTTCATCTAGTTGTCTTTCATCTTCTTCTGGTTTTATTTCATATTCTTCTAGTTGTTTTCATGTTTTGTAGGTTGTCTTTCATCTTCTAGTAGTTGTCTACCGGTTGTCTTACACCTTCAACTAGTTGTCTATCAATTTCCTTTAGTTTTCTTGCATGTTCTACTAGTTGTATTTCTGTTCTACTTGTTGTCTTTCGTCTACTACATTTGTATTTCATATTTTTCTAGTTGTATTTCATATTCTTCTATTTGTATTTCATCTTATTCTAGTTGTCTTTCACTTGTATTGGTTGTCATTAATGTTCTACTTGTAGTCGTTTATGTTCTTCTAGTGGCATCTTCTACTAGTTGTCTGCTTGTTGTCTTTCACCTTTTACTTGTCGTCTTTCAACATCTTGTAGTTGTCTTTCATGTTCGACTTGTTGTTTTTTATTTTCTACATGTTGTTTTTCGTCTACTACATGTTAGATTTCATTTTCTTCTAGTTGTATTTCATATTCTTTGAGTTGTCTTTCACCTTGTACTTGTAGTAATTCATGTTCTACTGGTAGTTTTTCATTTTATTCTAGTTGTCTACTGGTTGTCTTTCGTCTACTATAGGTGGTTTTCTCATTTTTCTAGTTCTACTTCATATTCTTCTAGTTGTATTTCATCTTCTTCTAGTAGTCTCTCAACATGTAATGGTTGTCTTCATGTTCTACTAGTTGTCTTTCATCTTCATTTGTCTTTCATCTTATTCTAGTTGTATTTCATAATTTTCTAGTTGTCTTTCGTCTTGTACAAAATTGTTTTTAATGTTTTACTGGTTGTCTACCAGTTGTCTTACACCTTCTACTATTTGTCTTTCATTTTTCTCTAGTTTTTTTTTCTTGTTTTACTAGTTGTATTTTATGTTCTACTGGTTGTGTTTCGTCTACTACACGTTGTATTTCATATTCTTCTAGTTATATTTCATCTTATTCTAGTTGTCTTTCACTTTGTATTGGTTGTCATTTATGTTCTACTTGTAGTGTATCATGTTCTTCTAGAGGTCTTTCATCTTCAACTAGTTGTCTACTGGTTGTCTTTCATCTTCTTATAGTTGTTTTTCATGTTCTACATGTTGTCTTTCGTCTACTACAGGTTAGATTCATTTTCTTCTAATTGTATTTCATATTCTTCTAGTTGTATTTCATCTTCTTCTAGTTGTCTTTCACCTTATACTGATTGTAATTCATGTTTTACTGGTTGTCTTTTATCTTCTACTAGTTGTCTACCGGTTGTCTTACACCTTCTACTAGTTGTCTTTCATTTTTCTCTAGTTTTCTTTCATGTTCTAATAGTTGTATTTCATGTTCTACTGGTTGTCTTTTGTTTACTACATGTTGTATTTCATATTGTTCTAGTTGTATTTCATCTTATTCTAGTTGTCTTTCACCTTGGATTGGTTGTCATTAATGTTCTACTTGTAGTCATTAATGTTCTTCTAGTAGTCATTCATCTTCTACTAGTTGTCTACTGGTTGTCTTTCACCTTGTACTTGTTGTCTTTCAATATCTTGTAGTTGTATTTCATGTTCTACTTGTTGTCTTTTATGTTCTACATGTTGTGTTTCGTCTACTACTGGTTAGATTTCATTTTCTTCTAGTTGTATTTCATATTCTTCAAGTTGTATTTAATTTTTTCAAGTTGTCTTTCACCTTGTACTGGTTGTAATTCATGTTATAATGGTAGTTTTTTATTTTCTTCTAGTTGTCTACTGGTTGTCTTTCGTCTACTATAGGTGGTATTTCATATTTTTCTAGTTGTATTTCATATTCTTCTAGTTGTGCTTCGTATTCCTCTAGTTGCATTTTCTCTAGTTGTCTTTCATGTTTCACTTGTCGTCTTTCATCTTCTTCTTGTTGTATTTCATATTTTTCTAGTTGTATTTTTTCTTCTTCTAGTTGTCTTTCACCTTGTACTGGTTATATTTCATGTTCTACTAGTTGTATTTCATGTTCTACATGTTGTCATTCGTCTATTACAGGTTGGATTTCATATTCTTCTAGTTGTATTTCATCTTATTATAGTTATTTTTCACCTTGTACTGGTTGTCATTTATGTTCTACTTGTAATCTTTCATGTTCTTCTGGTGGTCTTTCATCTTCTACTAGTTGTCTTTCATGTTCTACTTGTTGTCGTTCATGTTCTCATGTTGTCATTCGTCTACTACAAGTATTCATCTTCTTCTAGTTGTATTTCATATTCTTCTAGTTGTCTTTCACCTTATACCGGTTGTCACTCAAGTTCTTCTTGTTGTCTTTCATGTTCTTGTAGTTATTTTTCATATTCTACTAGTTATTTTTCATATTCTTGTAGCTGTCTTTGATGTTATAATAGTTGTCTTTCATGTTCTACTGGTTGTCTTTCGTCTACTACATGTTGTATTTCATTTTGTTTTAGTTGTATTTGATATTCTTCTAATTGTATTTCATCTTATTCTACTGGTCGTCTTTTATTTTTTCAAGTTGTGTTTCATCATTTACTGGTTATCTTTCATGTTCTACTGGTTGTCTTTCATGTTCTACTAGTTTTATATTTGTTGTCCCTAACGGCACCTAGAGTAGGGTGAAAACTAACAAGTCAAACAATTCGTCAAACAAGCGTGTACAAGTAAAGTAAATAGAGTAGAGTTTAGATAAATTTGACATGCAAGATGATAACGGAGTTCTGCGTAAAATGCCTACGTCTCCGGGATAGAGCAACCCCATCGGCGCCCCCTTCTTATTACCCAAAAAGAAATGATACAACTCGTGACACGTGAGCCCAACAGTGGTGGGAAGTCACAGCCTAACTCGTGTGCAAGGTGAGCTAGAAGCTCGAGTTAGAGAGTCTCTTGGGATCGTCACACAGCTATGGATATATGTGAGCGGAAACGCTCGAGCTAGTGTACCCTTTCACGCCCTACAAGCATGATGCACTAACTAAGATGGGAAAACTCTAGAACTAAATCGTAGACACTAAACTATATCTCCTAAAAGATAAGTCGAGTAGATTTGAGAGTGTTGAGAAGATATTGAAGTTTAAGCTCACTTAACAATGCTTTCAAGAGTTGCATAATACATGCTTTTTGAATGAAAGGAGGTGGCTAGCTTTGACAAATCTAAAGTGAGATAACTCTTTTTATAGTGGAAAATTCAGATTTGCCAGATTCGTTCTAACGGTAGTGATATGTTATAACGGAGTGTATGAATATTGAAATTAGGGTTTTTGCAATTTAACTTAAATTGATATTAACCGTTCTGAACGTTTATGTCCGTTCAGGACGGTTAATACAATTTATCCCACAATACTTGATAAGCGTTCCATACGGATGTCATCCGTTCTGGACGGAACCAAACTTGAACGTTCTGTCTTGTTTCGATTTAATCCGCTTCATACGATTTGATCCGTTCAAAACAGATCATGTAATTAAAACCCTGAACCTATCTTTTGTTCTTCATTATAGATTTTGTAATTAAAGCCTTGAACATGCAAACTCACTCAATCATGTAGATGATTAAATTCAATTAATGTATGTTCTGACCTCGTCAATTCAATCATGTAAACTCACTCATCCTTCGACGGCATGCCTCGTCAATTCTGACTGTAAGTTCTGACCCAGGGTTTGAGATCTTCTCCGAAGATTTTACCTTTGCATTGGGGACAATGCATCGTTTAAGCTTGGGGGAGGGGATTGAACCCTTGTATCTTAGGTTTTAGGGTTAATTTTTTTTTTCAAAATTTTAGGGTATAACTAGGCTTTTTACCTGACCACGAATAAGGTTTGCATGACTGAACTTAATTGATTGAGATTGCAAGCTTGTCAGGATGTTTACTGAAGTTATAAAAATAGAGTCCTGCATAACTAAACTTAATTGTTTGAGATTGCATAAAGTATAGGTTAGGTAGAGTCCACACATGAAAACACACGAAATTTTAAAAAAATTCAAAAGCATTACACCTATACAATTTTGTTGAAGACAATGCTTAAATGAAAATGTAGCATAGTCTCCAAGACACTTGATTGAAATTTTGAACATGGAAAGGCTAAGGCTAACAACATATTGATTGAAAAAGAAATATTTTTGAAAGATGATTTTCCTTATGCATTATTATATAAGCAAAAATTTCTTAAAGTTGGGAATATTTTCTAAATACATCCTTTTTAAATTGAGATCCCAATATTTTACGTCCTCTTCTAATAATTATTATTTTTGAATTTTTAGTGGGACTCATTTTATGTCCTCTTTTAGTACTAGTTACATCTACTATGAATACACACAATCTCTAGATTTATATACATATCTAAAAGATTATCTTTTATAATTTTAATTTGGGATTTGATGAAATCCTTAGGTGCATTCGGAACGCATAACCTCTCGTTTGTATCTATATGTTAGAAGAATCACCCGATAAAATCCTTAGGGTAAAACCAAATTGAGTAAGGTGTATTTATTTTTCTTGCAATTTACTTTTATTAAATAAAGTTGCATTCTAATAACACACTTAGTCTATAAAATTATAGCTCGAAGAAGGGATCGAAAGTTTAAAGGGATGAAAAAATGAGTATTGATTGATTTTAAGATTTCTTTTACAATGATGATGTTAACACATATTATCTTCAAAATATTTCAAAATCAAAAGTATTATGAATGCAAAGGTTTCCATTTTCTAAAAATTTCACCAAGTACAAACATTAGGAATTGAGTAGACATGTTTGTATTAGGTTAGTTCTTAGAAAATTTATCAATATTTCACAAATCTTATTCAAGGGCCAATTTTTAGCCAACCTATCCAAGTAGCTTTCCTTATTTTGTTCGAGAACGAACAAAAGTTTTAAGCTAGAGGGTGTGATGAAGCCAAAACATATAGCAAAAATCACTATCTTTTCTTTCAAAAAATGGCAAAAAGCGAATGCAAAGTAACCATTTTTCCGATTTATTTACCGCAAACGTGTTTTTAGGTCTTTTTGGCAAGTTTTGAGAAAGTTGCGTATTTAGGCTAAAAACAGAGCAAAAGTGTCATATTTAGGCGATTTCCGAAGACATCGTCAAAACATGGCATCACATGGAGCATGAAACACCTCACACAAAGTGCACAACATGCGAAATGGCGAAAAATACAGAAAATCAACTAAGTCCGGAAGCCGTGTGACCTCCTCTATGCCGCATGAGGCATAACTTTAGGCTGCACGATCCGTGGATTCAATCTATGGATTGTTTCCTTTTGATTAGATCATCCACTGTTGATGTTATTTTGGGTAGAATTCTTCTAGAAGGACACGATTACTCCGGAGTCAAGCTATCATAGCTATTGTTGGCTTCATCTATCAAAACTTGGAGTGCACTCTAAGTTTCCACCACCTCCATTACGTCCACTACTCCATCTCTCATATTAGGAAGGCTATAAATACCCCTCTTGTAATAGGATTTGGTGTGCATGTTTAATTGTGTTAAGTCTATGGAATCAAGATTAGCAATTCTCATTGCTAGGTTAGGTTAGAGAGTTACTTAAAGAGAGAAGGGTAGCCATTGGAAGCCAAGCAGGAGAAGTAGGCGTCATCTAAGGAGACAGAGGTTCATCCATCTTCAATTGGGTTGTAATTTATGTTCTCTTTATTTTATTTCTTTTATTTTGTCATGGCCATGAGAAGCTATACTTCTCATCTCTAGGGTAAGAGTAGTACTCAAATTCTTAATTATATTTTAGTATATGTTTATGTTGATTTGAGTCTTCTTTATTATTTAAATTTCTTTTTATTAAGTCATTGCATACATAGTTATGTCTACTATCTGTCAATGACCCTCTACATACCAATAGGTGTAAAGTCATTGCATTCTTGTGTGAGAAGGATAATGCATGTAAGTACTTCGAACACTTCGGCTAACGAGACTTGGCAGCGGTTCAAAGACTAGAGTTAGAACACCAGTAGGCTCCCTTAGCAGGATAACATAAAATTATACATTTAGATTATATTAGGAAGCACTTAGATTAGGTAGGGTCTTTGGCATATTTCAACTACGGGATAGTATAGGGAAATAATATAATTACTTACCTAAAATACTTTAGTCTTGGTAGCCCAAAAAAGTCGATCGCAAGATCAGTGAACCTTTCAAATCGCATAAGCAAAAACCCAGCAAGCCCTATGAGTAGTGACAGTGCTGCATTCAGGGTAGCTGTGGGACAATCTAGGCAGCATGCGACAGTGACAGTGACGCATGCGACGTAAAGAGACGTCGAAACTTATACTTTGCATAATTAAGATGGAGAGAACCTAAAACCTAGAGGCCTTATATTTACTGTTTAACCTTAACCTTAGCACAATTAGCCCCACCGCATCAAACTTTTAAAAATCCCTCGATAACCTAGACTAGTGAAAAGTGTTTAAAATCTAATACACTATCCCTGTAGATCGACACCCCAATTGTACTACATAGTAGGATCATGCGCTTGTGATCTGAACGTAAGTAGATATTAGGGTTTATAAATGTTTAAAAGTGGCAGTACCATTTTGGTTCATCAATGTTCTACTGGTTGTCTTTGATGTTCTACTCGTCTTTCGTCTACTACATGTTGTACTTCATCTTCTTCTAGTTGTATTTCATAATCTTCTAGTTGTATTTCATATTTTTCTAGTGGTATTTCATCTTCTTTTAGTTGTCTTTCACATTGTACTGGTTGTTATTCATGTTCTACTGTTAGTCTTTCATTTTCTTAAAGTTGTCTTTCATTTTTTAGTAGTTGTCTACTGGTTGTCTTTCATGTTCTACTGGTTGTCTTTTATGTTTTGCATGTTTTCTTTCATCTACTACAGATTGTATTTCATCTTCTTCTAGTTGTATTTCATATTCTTCTAGTTGCATTTCATCTTCTTCTAGTTGTCTTTCATGTTCTACTGATTGTCTTTCATGTTCTACTGGTTGTCTTTCATCTTCTTCTAGTTGTCTACTGGTTGTCTTTCGTATACTTGTTGTGTATTTTGGGTATAAGAATAATTGGTCTATTTCGTACACTTCTGCTTTAAATTTATAAAACCCTAAATACGCAAAGTTAGATTGAATTGCAAGCGCACAATCTATCCTTGTAGTAATTATGGGTATCGATCCAAAGATACGGGAAATATTACTTTTTACTAAATTAACTAACTCTAAAATAGTGCAATAAAGTAAATGGGGGTTTGTTGTAAAATTGGTTTTTGGGTTCAATACCCGATTGTGAGTTGAAATTAAAACAAGACTAATTTTAAACAAACAAATAAAAAGGAGTTTGTGATTCAAATGGATAAGAGTTTAGGGGCTATCGGCATACAATTATTTGGTCAATTCTACATTTACTTGGTATTCTAAACTCATATTTGCAATTATGGGGTTTCTAAACGTAAATATCAAAAAGGGTCACTTTCGTGAATTAATGACGTGTCTAGATAATTCGGACTTCACGATTAAGTCCTTCACCCTAGCTATCTAGACCTTAAGCATAGATTAGCCTAGTTTATCCCTAAATACCAATACTTCACGGTTAAGTCCTTCATATGATATTTGGTTCAATTCTAGGTGTCCCAATCAAATATAAGGCTTCACGATTAAGTCCTTCACCTCAATTCAACCTTTGTTCTTGTGGTTCCGGACTAAGAAATAGATTTGGTCATTTCTAATCTTAATCCTAAGGTAATTCATGTATACAATTTGGTACCATTAATTATAACTCCTAGCATCTTAAGTTGGATTAGACTCAAGCGGGGAAATTAACAAGCAATCAAATCATACAAGCACATGAATTGTAAAATCAACAAGAATAAACAAACATGCAAACAATCATCATAAAGAAATTAATCCAAGTAAATATTGATTCAACGTAAATTCATGTTTTTAGCCTAAGCCCATAGAGAGGAAATCTAGCCTCTCATGGGTGAGTTAACATCCAAAAAAGTTACAAGAGAAATCATAATGAAAACAAAGTAAAACAAGTAAGAGAATAGACTACACCAATCTCTTCGCTCGCTGCCTTTGATCTTCACTTTTTCTTGCTCGAGAGTCCTTCAAATCTTGCTCTTAATCGCCTTTGATCACCAGGAAAAGATAGAAAATGTGTAGAGAGATGTGGAAATTAAACCTAGAATAAAGAATAGTTTCTCCCTGCTGCCTCCCTGCCCATATATAGCTATTTTCATGCCTTGGGAAGCAATCCAACAAAATCTGGAAGTGAATCGGGCGAAGATGGCAATAAAATCTGTCCAAATCTAGGCTGAGCGGCCATTGGTGCGGCTGTACAAAATTCTACATTCAGAATTTGGATTTGTTTCCTTCATGAAAGTTGTAGATCTTTTCGTTCTGGTTCAGTCAAGCTTTGATTCACCAAATCGGAGTCCGTATGACCAAGATATGGCCAAAATACGAACTGTGTGTCGACAGCTGTAATTTTGTGCGGCCTTCATGCGGCCCGCACAAGCACCCGCAGAACTCGCAGTTTTGCTCCTTTTGCTTGATTTCTGCAATTTAAACAAGGAAAGGTTGTAACTTGATTCTTCGGTGTATTCTATACAAAACTAAACATAAAATACAAGGATTTGGTGCAGTTTAAGAGGTAAAACCTCGACCGAAAGTATATATAATTTAGGCTTATCAAAATCTCCCAAGCTTAAACCTTGCTTGTCCTCAAGCAAAAATCCAAACTTAGGTATATGTCCGGTTTCTAAACTAACCAAATTCCAAGTATATCCCTAAATGTGAAAAATTTGTATGATTTTGTTATTATTAAAAACTCGAGAATTCTTTTGGGCAAAATTTGAACTTTCCTTGATCAATTTTAATTCACCCCACAAATCGACAAATCAAATCTCATATTCAAAGATGCTTTTGTATTTGTAAAAACTAATCATTTGAATTTATCAATATTTCATTTTTTGACCAAAAATATGCCCTCATTTTGTGGTGATTTTCCTTTTTGCCCCCCCAAGCTTGGAACAAGCTTGAGTTAGAAAGTTGTGAATTTTCGTGTGTTGGTATCATGCACAATTCTACAATTTTTTCTTTTTTGTTGTTATTTTGTGACATCATGATCTTTATCCTTAATACAAAACCGGCTAGTTGTAAGTAGTTAATCATACCCAACCGTTTTAATTCAAAAGTACTTTTGCATGCTCTTGGTTTAACCCTTCCATGACACGAACTCACACTTGTGGTGTAAACTCGGCCACTTTATCGGTTAAACTAGCGGAACAAAGTGTCAAGGACTTATAACCTCAAGTACGTCATATCGCCGTAACATAGGCAAGCGGAGTCCGAAATGAATTGTCAAACGTTTTCAACTTTAATTATTGCAATAATACCATGAATACACACATCCAAAAGGTATTCTTTCATACCCATGGATATCACAATCTTTCTATTATTTTTAAATCCCAAATTTCCAATTAGAAAGACATACTCGGTTTCAAAATGCTTTTTCGACAAAACCCAATTTTTCATTTTTTCAAAGTCCTAAAACATCTCATCCTATGCAATTTTTTTTGATCAAATATGGAGTTAGTTCAAATTTTTCAAAGTCATCCGAATCATAATCAAAATTTTCCAAACAAGTCCTTAATTCTAGCAATCACACAAATTTTTCACCTAAAAATGCAATTTTGCAAAAAAATTAAACATGTCCTAAATGCAGATACAATTTTTCTTCCAATTCCTCCCCCAAGCTTAAACAAAGCATTGTCCTCAATGCAAACATTCGCACAAGAAAGAGTAAAAAGGAAGAAAAATATAACTCACAAAGTGGTGGAGAAAGCGAAGGTGGAGGAGGAGGCGAAAATGCCTCCTCGCTGTAGTGGATCGGGAGGCTTCTCTTCCCATAGCACGTGTGTTGCCTCCCGTGCGGCCCGCCGACGGCGGCGCTCTCTTGGCTATATGGGTGGTTCTTGGGCGGCGGCATTCGGTGGAAAGATCGGGGGCTCATTCGCCAAGTTTCATGTGGAACGCCAATGCGGGTCAATGTCAGTAGTGAGGTGTAAAGGCTTGAGTTCAATTTGAGGGGATTCGGGAGAGGTATCGGCTAAATCAGGGCTGTCAGTTTTTTTCTGGGGTTGTTGGGACCCACGCAAAATTTCGTGCGACCCGCACGGAATGGTTTTCGCAAGGTGTGTTTCAGTCTGTTCTCGGACATTTTTATGCAGTCCGCACGGGTCGGTCGGTTGCGCTCGGACAAATTCGTGCGGCCCGCACAAATCTCCGCTGTCATCATTATGAGCTGTCTCAGCTTCCTTTTTCTCTAGGATTTCGTCCAGATTTTTCTCCAACTGTCCACCATTTGTTACCGTAACTACTTCAGTAGCAATTATGGTATCTAAAACATCAATCCTGCAAATTGTGTCATTATCATTAGAAGGAAATTACATAGATTTAGAAACATTAAATTCCACCTTCTCATCACCAATTGAGAAAGAAATCATTCCACCTGAGACATCAATATTTGTACCTGCCGTACTTAGAAAATCACGCCCAAATAAGAGAGGGGTGTGAGGATCTTCTTCCATTTCTACAACCACAAAATCTACAGGTACATAAAACTTTCCAATTTGAACAATTACATCTTCAGCAATTCCGGAAGGGTATCGAACAGATCTGTCAGCTAATTGAAGGGACATTCGTGTTTGCTTTAATTCCCCTAGACCTAGTCTATCATAGACCGACTTTGGCATCAAACAAACACTAACACCAAGATCAAGCAAATATCGATTGAAAGTGGTATCACCAATTTTGCACGGAATGGTAAAACTGCCCGGATCTTTGAGTTTAGGGGGCAATTTAATTTGTTGGTTCAAAACAAGTGCACTACATTCCGCATTGAGTGACACAGTTTCAGCCTCGTCAAGTTTCCTTTTGTTGGATAACAATTCTTTCAAAAATTTGGCATAGGACGGTATTTGGGTAATGACCTCATTAAAAGGGATGGTAAGGTTCATTTTTCTCAAGTGGTCCTTGAATTTGACAATTTGTTGTTCCAATTTGGTCTTAGCTAACCGCTGAGGGAAAGGTACAAACCTGAGAGGAGGAACGTATTCAGAAGGTTTTACCTTTTTTGGATCAGAATTACCCGAATTTTGGCGATCCTTGAAAACTGGTGGGTCCATGGGGAAATCTGTGCAAACCGGAGGAGTTGGTTTTGAGACCGCAGGAATCGGTGTTGAGGCCGCAGGAGAGGCCGCAGAAGGCCCTGTTTCTGCTGTTTGAGGTGCGGCGATTGGCTGTTTTGGCATTTCTTCTTCTGACATTTCTGGTCCATCATATTGTCTTCCACTTCGAAGAGTTACAGCACATACGTGTTCTCTTGGGTTGTGTTCCGGCTGTCCCGGAAGCGTACCTTGTGGGCGTGAGGCAGAAACGGCTAATTGAGCAACTTGGGTTTCAAGTAACCTCACTTGAGTCTGCATGAGGTCCATCCTGTTGTTCATGGCTCTAAAAGAATCTGAAAGATCGTCAATCTTTTTGTTAAGGTGAAGAGTATTTTCTTTTTGAGAAACCACTAAATCTCCAATCATTTTCTCTAACCTTGACAATTGAGATGAATCTTGACCTTGGTGGTTTTGGTATTGGTTACCATTACCTTGGTTTTGATTGTAATTTTGGTAATGGTTGCTATTTCCTTGGGTTGGTACCGCATTTGGGTTCGGATTTTCATTGTCATTTCTCCACCTAAAATTAGGATGGTTGTACCTCGTGGCATGGTTGTAAGTGTTAGAGTACTTTTGGTTGTATTGGTCGTTCCTTTTGTCACCCTCATTGTAAAACAATCCATAAACTTGTTCGACCGTGTCATTACCATCCGTGGAGTATTGACATCCAATTGTGTCATGGTCCATACCTCCACAGATACCACATGGTGAATTTTTTACTACAAACTTTACCTGCTGCATCTTTTTCATTTGAGTTTGGAGAGATTCTACCTTTGCTTGTAAAGCGGTTACCTCATCCACCTTCAACATGCCAGCCGATGTGTTGCTTCTCTTCCCGTCTCTTCCAGCTGTCCACTCGCGTTGGCTTATGGCCATGTCTTCAATCATGTCCATTGCTTCGACATAATCCTTGTTGGCTAAGTTTCCACCAGCAGCCGCATTCAGTTGAGACTTAGTCGCGTATGTGCAACCTGCATAGAAAAACTGAAACAATAGCCATACATCAATACCATGGTTAGGACACAAACGCAAGAGTTCTTGCCATCTATCCCAAGCTTCGCTTAACGACTCATCATCACTCTGTTTGAAAGTGGTGATTTTTGCTCTAAAGTGTTGGGTTTTAGAAGGCCGAAAGTACTTGCCTAAAAACAATTTTTGCACTTCGGGCCAAGTTTGTGTTACCCTAGGGTTCAACAACCTTAACCAAGTCCTAGCCTCATTCCTAACAGAAAGGTGAAAACAGTTCAATTTTAAGGCATCAAGTTGGGGTCCTCTTGGTGCAAATGTACCACAATGTTCTTCAAACATTGCCAAGTGTTGGTGAGGGTCTTCATTTAATGCACCACCAAACTGGTTTTGACCTAACAAGTGAATAAGAGTTGGTTTAAGATCGGAATTGGTTCCTCCATGCGCTATATAGCCGAAGCGTTGGCCCGGCTCCATATAGTTCATGAACTCTCTCATAGGTCGACGGTCGTTTGGATTAGGAGGTGGAGGACCATTTCTGCCATATGTGCCATGGAAGAGGTTGTCAACATGGGCTTGAGATCCATCTTCTTCTTCGCCATCCAAAGGCATTCCGTATGGAGGGTTTCCAGCCATGGCCAGCGCTCAAATATGTGGAAAAGAGAGAGAAAAGAAAAAAAAAACGTGAGTCTCAAAAAAATGAAATAAAATGAAATAAAATAAAATGAATTAAAATGCAAGAAAAATTCTAGAATTAATTTTTAAAGTAAAAATTAATATCTATCCGTTATCCCCGGCAACGGCGCCAAAAGCTTGTTGTGTATTTTGGGTATAGGAATAATTGGTCTATTTCGTACACTTCTGCTTTAAATTTATAAAACCCTAAATACGTAAAGTTAGATTGAATTGCAAGCGCACAATCTATCCTTGTAGTAATTATGGGTATCGATCCAAAGATAACGGGAAATATTACTTTTTACTAAATCAACTAATTCTAAAATAGTGCAAATAAAGTAAAGGGGGGGGTTTGTTGTAAAATTGGTTTTTGGTTCAATACCCGATTGAGAGTTGAAATTAAAACAAGACAATTTTAAACAACAAATAAAAAAGAGTTTGTGATTCAATTGGATAAGAGTCTAGGGGCTATCGGCATACAATCATTTGGTCAAATCTACATTTACTTGGTATTCTAAACTCATGTTTGCAATTATGGGGTTTCTAAACGTAAGTATCAAAAAGGGTCACTTTCGTGAATTAATGACGTGTCTAGATAATTCGGACTTCACGATTAAGTCCTTCACCCTAGCTATCCAGACCATAAGCATAGATTAGCCTAGTTTATCCCTAAATACCAATACTTCACGATTAAGTCCTTCATATGATATTTGGTTCAATTATAGGTGTCCCAATCAAATATAAGGTTTCACGATTAAGTCCTTCACCTCAATTCAACCTTTGTTCTTGTGGTTCCGGACTAAGAAATAGATTTGGTCATTTCTAATCTTAATCCTAAGGTAATTCATGTATACAATTTGGTACCATTAATTATAACTCCTAGCATCTTGAGTTGATTAGACTCAAGCGGAAAATTAACAAGCAATCAAATCATACAAGCACATGAATTGTAAAATCAACAAGAATAAACAAACATGCAAACAATCATCATAAAGAAATTAATCCAAGTAAATATTGATTCAACGCAAATTCATGTTTTTAGCCTAAGCCCCTAGAGAGGAAATCTAGCCTCTCATGGGTGAGTTAACATTCAAGAAAGTTACAAGAGAAATCATAATGAAAACAAAGTAAAACAAGTAAGAGATTAGACTACACCAATCTCTTCGCTCGCTGTCTTTGATCTTCACTTTTGCTTGCTCGAGAATCCTTCAAACCTTGCTCTTAATCGCCTTTGATCACGAGGAAAAGATAGAAAATGTGTAGAGAGATGTGGAAATTAAACCTAGAATGAAGAATAGTTTCTCCTGCTGCCTCCCTGCCCATATATAGCTACTTTCATGCCTTGGGAAGCAATCCAACAAAATCTGGAAGTGAATTGGACGAAGATGGCAATAAAATCTGTCCAAATCTAGGCTGGGCGGCCATTGGCGCGGCTGTACAAAATTCTACATTCCGAATTTGGATTTGTTTCATTCATGAAAGTTGTAGATCTTTTCGTTCTGGTTCAGTCAAGCATTGATTCACCCAAATCAGAGTCCGTATGACCAAGATATGGCCAAAATACGAATTGTGTGTCGACAGCTGTAATTTTGTGCGGCCTTCATGCAGCCCGCACAGGCACCCGCAAAACTCTCGGTTAAATCAGTGCGACCCGCACAACTCGCAGTTTTGCTCCTTTTGCTCGATTTCTGCAATTTAAACAAAGGAAATGCAGTAACTTGATTCTTCAGTGCATTCTATACTAAACTAAAAATAAAATACAAGGATTTGGTGCAGTTTAAGAGGTAAAACCTCGACCGAAAGTATATATAATTTAGGCTTATCAATACTACATGTGGTATTTCATCTTCTTCTAGTTGTATTTCATCTTCTTCTACTTGTATTTCATATTTTTTTTAGTTGTCTTTCACCTTAAACTGGTTGTCTTTCATCTTTCTAATTGTTTTTCACCTTCTATTAGTTGTATATCATTTTCTTCTAGTTTTCTTTCATGTTCTACTGGTTGTCTTTCATATTCTACTGGTTTTCTATCATCTACTACATGTTATATTTCATCTTTTTCTAATTGTATTTCATCTTCTTATAGTTGTGTTTCATCTTGTACTGGATGCCTTTCATGTTCTACTGATTGTCTTCCATCTTCTTCTAGTTGTTTTTCACATTATACTAGTTGTCTTTCATCTTTTTGTAGTTGTCTTTTATGTTTTACTGGTTGTCTTTGATATTCTATTTGTTGTCTTTCGTGTACTACATGTTGTATTTCATCTTCTTCTAGTAGTATTTTATAATCTTCTAGTTGTATTTCATATTCTTCTACTGGTATTTCATCTTTTTTAAGTTGTCTTTCATCTTGTACTGGTTGTCATTCATGTCCTACTTGTAGTCTTTCATGTTCTTCTAGATATCTTTCATCATCTCTTACTTGTCTACTACATGTTATAGTTTATCTTCTTCTAGTTGTATATCATATTCTTTTAGTAGTATTTCAACTTGTATTAATTGTCTTTCAGTTTTTTCTAGTTATTTTTTATTTTTTTCTAATTATCTTTCAGTACTGATTGTCTTTGAGCTACTACATGTTCTATTTTATATCTGTGGCACCACGAATGTCTTCTTTAGTCTTTAATCAAGTACTAAAGTTTTTTTTTTTGTTCATATGTCAATAAAATATTCTGAAGAAATTAATAAATTCATGCGAATCTTATAAAGGTTCAGTACTTTTAACATTATTTTAAGCAGCGTTGCAAAAAGGTGTTTCCCAACACCACCATAAAAATATCATGGAGTTCCTGCCACATTGCCTTTAGTTTTATAAATTCAAAGTTGTAACATCCATGCCAAAAATCACATTGCGCATTCCAAATTAAATAAAACAATATGCATAATAAATTTTACATACATGCCAAAATCACATTGTACATTCAGATCAATAAATAAAACAAAATATAAAATAAAAGAAAAATAGATAATACAAGAATTTTTTAATTAATAGAAAATATTATAAAATAATAGAGAGTAAAAGAAAGAGTACTATTGTCTTGGCTCCTCTGTGACCTTGAATTTCTTTTTTTGCAAAAGTGATAATTTACCTATTTCATTACGAAACCATAGATTTCATACAAAGCAAATCTTAGCACTAAGAATCCAAAAAACTCAACTAAGAAGGACAGCTAAGCATAGCACAGAGGAAATAGAACATCACAACAAAATCACAGAGTAAACAAACACTACAGAATCTAACTATATGGTATCACTAATGACAATAATACTAGAGGAAGATTTAGCTGAAGAGGGATTAGGAAGAAGACCAGCAGCTACATCAATTGCATCATATATAGCTCTGTCACACAAGTAATCAGCTAGGTTCAATCCTTCTAAATCAAGACCAGGGTCCACGTCTGAATCCAGCTGGGAGTTGTCCTGATCCTGTGTATCTATGTGAGATAGAACTATCATAGGGCCTATCTGAGTCAAAAAATAAATATTTAAAGACATAATTAAAGATAACTTAAAGTAAGAATTATCTAAACGTACGTGCCTTACACCAAAATGAAGTTAAAGCAATAATAGAAGAAACCACAACCGTAATAGAAGGTATAGGCATATTTTGAGAACAAATTCTATTTATTGTTAGCCACACAATCCATAAAGTAGTCGCTCTAATCAATTAAACTAATAATGAATTTTTTAAAGAAATCCAGTAATCAAAATATCAAAGTTCAGACACTTAGGTACAATTAAAATTAAAATTATTATGGTTGCCAATCCAAGTCCACAAAGAAGAAATAAAAAGACAAGTAACAAATAAATAATTTACGGCTCAAAAGAATAGAAAGTATGATCTACTTATTAGTGTGTGGAGTTCACAAAAGATATAATGAAACCTAAAAACGAAAAAAAAAAACACTTTGAATCGTGTAAAAAAAATTCAATCTAAATTTTAAGATAATTTTCCGGTCCATCTATGCATCTAAATTTTTTCTATCATAGATGCATCTAAATTGCAAAATTTCAAGATGATTTTTCTATCTATTATTTTATAATATTTTCTGCAAAATAAAAAACAGATAATAGAAGCCGCACTTGCCAACTCCGCAGAGAATGACACAACCCCACACCCCCCTCATCCCCTTCCCAGGTGCCTTCCTGTCCTTTCTATTCTCCTCTCTTTTCTCTCACACACTGACACATATACACACTAACACAACTGACAAAACCTCGTAAACTAACAGCATTAGTACTAAACACATATAGAACATAGCGCAGTTCTCTCTCTCTCAAACCTCTAAGAAGTAGAAAAAGAGAGGAGGAATGAAGGTGAAGGTAGGAACAAGGCCACCATGGATAGGTCTAGCGGCAGCGGCGTGGGTGCAAGTAGCAGCGGGAAGCGCCTATTGCTTCCCGCTCTACTCTCACGCCGCCAAGTCTGCGCTGGGTATTAACCAGCGCAGCCTCACCATGCTCGGCGTGGCCAATGACATAGGAGAGAATTTTGGGCTCATGCCGGGTGTGCTATGCAACAGGCTCGCACCGTGGCTTGTTATGTCCGTCGGTGCCGCTTCGTCTTTTGTTGGGTTTGGGATCGTGTGGCTTGCCGTGTCTAAGACTGTAGTTGGGATTCCCTACTTTCTGGTTGGTTTCAATTATTTGTTGTTTCTCTCTAATTTAAATGCTTGGTTATGTTATTTGCCTCTAAATGTTGTTTATTAGGCCTTGTTTTGTTTCTACATCATTTTGCTTGTATGCCTTTTAGTAATTGTAGCCTCTGCACTTTTGCATGTATTTTTATATAAAAGAATTCTTTGTTTTTACTGTTGATTGGGACATGGGGAGAATTTTTTACCATTACAAGATTCCGGCCCCTTTAAGACGGCTACACTACTTTTAATGGAAAGTGACATTTCAGTCAGATCCATGGGGTTTTGGATAATTAATCACCTCATGTTGTTTACTTATATTTTCCTTATTATTTAATATGTGTCATGAAACCTCACCATATTTTTTCATTAGTTTTATATAATTGCACAAGCCACTGAATAGTATGTACCTAGTTTTTGTAAAAAGCATCAGTAACGTGGATTAATGATTGTGGAGTTTCTTTGAAGTGACTTTAGTATATTATGCGTATGTGGGCCATGTGGCCTTATGATTCTCTATTTTGGCATCTAGTGTACATTAGCAGAGCAAACAGTTCATTAGTCACTATTTCAATTTTCCTAAAGTACCTTGTTTGCTGATATCAATATTTCTTCTCTTATGTTAGTTGTTTATATTAACCTTTTTTTAATTTTACAACCAAAACTATACGCAATACAATAATTTATAACCTATAGAAAACCAGCTCTTCAACAGATTCTGTCACTATTCAGCTCCAATTATTACAGATTTCCAACTTAGATGTAATTCTGAATGTCAGAACCAAGTTTTCTAACCTTTTGATTGCAATCAGTAAACCATGTATCATTGCTGCACCAATAACTAAAACCACTCTGGTAGTATGCAATTGATTCATAAAAAGAGAGGTACTGACATAAAATAAAAGTTGAATCCTGAGAAAATTGGTACTGTTATGGTAAAAAAAAGCCACTGTACAAGGTTTTATCAGTAATGCCTGGTAAATGCAAGTGCGCTAACTCCTCTGTAAATTTATTTTATTAAATAATTATAAATAATAACAAAATTTGTTATTTTTTTTCCTTTCTTTCCTCCAGTTATGGATAGCCTTGTGCATTGCAACTAACAGCAGTGCATGGCTGGGTACTGGCGTACTGGTAACCAACATGCGGAACTTTCCTTTAAGCCGCGGTACCGTTGCCGGCATTTTAAAAGGCTACATGGGTCTCAGTGCAGCTGTTTACACATTAGTCTACACTGGTGTGCTCCACAACTCATCAACTCACCTCCTCCTTTCTCTCTCACTCGGCATCCCTGTCGTGTGCCTTCTCTCCATGTACTTTGTTCGGCCATGCACTCCATTGGTCGAAGAAGAGAATTCGTCAGAAGAGCGCTGCCATTTTGTTTTCACACAATTCTCAAGTGTGATTCTAGGTGTTTATCTACTTATCAGTACAGTTCTTGATGATGTGATGGGGTTGAGCACTGCTGTGACGTATGCTTTGTTTGGGGGTATGGTTTTGTTGTTGTTTGCACCTCTGGCGATACCGGTCAAGATGACAGTGTGGCATAAGAAGAGAGATTTGGGATCCTCATATCCTCTTATTTGGGATGAAGAGGAGAAATCTGAGCCATTGATTCCCACCTCAGAGTCAGCTGGCTATGCATCCGATGAGGATGGATAATTGGGAGCAAAAAAGTAATTGGTACTGAGATGTACCTTCTTTAATTGTACTGTTATAAAAGTGATTAGTTTGATCTATTGGTACATATTGACATGAATTCTGACTAATTCAGAACTAAAAATGCTCTCCTAGTGTATCCATCTAGAATTCCTGTACCAGTGAATTTGTCTAGTTGTCGGTACCATTTGCCAGAATTGACCAGTTCTAGATGAGACCCTCAATCTCAATGATCCTCTTAATTGATGTTTGTATAGTGAATTTCTCAATTCGAAATTCTTTAGATCAACAAATCAATTCATGATGTACCTGATCCATTCTGAATTGTAATACCTATTCCTTTTTTTTCTAAAACTTTGTACTAAATATAAGAGATGTATAAATAATAGGATATTTTACTAGCTGAAGGAGAAGGTGCAGTAACAAAGAAAAGGAAACCGAGAAGGGGAGAGGATTTTGAATTTTGCGAGGCACTGGTTAAGGCTGATTTTTGGCTGTTATTTGTGGTGTATTTTCTCGGTGTCGGATCTGGTGTGACGGTACTGAACAACCTGGCACAGATTGGAATAGCAGCAGGGGCTAATGACACAACAATTTTGCTGTGTCTGTTTAGCTTTTGCAACTTTGTCGGCCGGCTTGGAGGCGGGGCTGTCTCAGAGCATTTCGTAAGGTTTGTTTCTTTAATTTAATTATCGATTTTAGATTTTTTTTATTTTTCACAGTATATTTTGAATAACAGCGCAAATATCTTATAACCATGTCCCTGCTTGGTTGCACATTTACAGATCTCATGTTGAGAACAAGTGTAGTTAATTAGGTGTTTCTGAAGAGAAATGGTAATATTAAAGCGTAATATTAAAGCGTAAGCAAATGACTAATTAACATTAGTTGTCATCATTACCTTGACAGCCATTGTCAAGTCTTTCAAAAGGAACATTAGTTGTCGCCATTGATATACTAACCGTGCTACCACATACACAACTCAAATGTAGTTTGATAAAATATTATCAATTCTGAAATGTTATCCTAACCATGCTATTGTAATAGTGAGGTGGCAATAAAACGGGTGACTTAGATTTCAAGTCGTCCAATTTTGGATTATGTTCAGTTTTTGGATCTTTGTTTTGAATCGGATTATTTTTGTATTTCAGATTATTTAGGTTCAGATCGGATCAGATTTTAGATCATTCAAGTTAGGAACAACCATTTGTCCACATATATATATATATAGAGAGAGAGTCCGGCTAATGTCAGCGTTATAATTTCAGCTTAAGTTATAACGAGTTATTTTTAGCGATTTCAAATTCCGAACAGTCGATCCAAACCGCTCAAAATCACCGTTTTGAGATTATTATTTTTTTTAGATAGGTACAAAATCACTGTTTTGAGATTATTTTAGACCATCCAAAACAGTGATTTTGTACCTATCTAAAAAAATAGTAAAAAAATTTCAAAAAATATGAAATTTGGTCTCCAAGCACATGTTAATATGAAGATCACATTGAGCGGTTTGGATCGACTGTTCGGACTTTAAAATCGCTAAAACTGACTCGTTATAACTTAGACTTAAATTATAACGTTATGACATTAGCCAGACTATATATATATATATATATAGGGTTAATAAATTCGAGTCGATTCGATTTTTTAAAATTATCGAATTGTCTGGGGTTCGGCCGTTTGGGTCTTCTTATTTGAGCCCGGCAGGTTCTTTAGGTCGATTTAGGTCTTCTTATTTGAGCCAACTCTAGAATAATGAGATGGCTGTCGAGCAGGTCCAACTGTGTTCAAGTTGTTGTGTTCTGTTGAGTTCGGGTTTTTAAGTTGTCCAATTTCAAATTATTTTTGAGTTTCTGATCGTTTGAGTTCGAGTCAGTTCGGATTTTATATTTTCAAATTTTAGATTTTGATTTATAAATTATCGACTGAGGTCATAATTTACATTCGAACAAGTGGGTTGCTTTTTCTGATCCAATCAGCGTTTAATTTATTCACGTGTCTCGTGCAAAGCTGCTAATTTAAATTTAGCATATTATTAAAATTTAAAACATTGTTATGTCATATTTCTTATTCAATATGTCATCGTAACTTTTTGTTATTTAACAAATGTTATTTTTCACCGGTAGTTTTGCTAACAAATACAATAAATTATTTATTTCTATAACCTGCATCATCAACGACCAAATTAATTATTCAATAGTTACAAAAAAAAACATCACTTCACAACTTCACCAAAAGATTTACATTCAGTCTAAAATTAAGCATAACAAACATAAAACAATTCCAATCTTGATTAATAATAATTAGTTAAACTATGATCAAATATTTTATTATCCTTTATTTAAATTCATTGCCCAAAACTAAACCATAATAAAACTATTGATATTTTTATTTACACGGAGTGCTTTTTCCTTTATTTAATATTTTTTTATCTAAAAAAAGTCAATCGACGTTAATATATACTTGTTATTTGAATTCATAAACAAATAAAAATACCTTCATATAAAAAATGTCAATCGACTGCAATACTTGTCATTAGGATTCATTCATTACTCTTATTTGTAATAACTATATTTTATTCAAATAGTTAATTGTTTTATGTGGATATTTTATTAAAAGTTTGGTCTTAATTTCCTTTCAAATTATTGACAAGTTATTGGTTGATTTGATTACCCACCAATATCTTTTTTTTTTTTTTTGAAATATTGACAGAAGCTGTCAAATTTTTATATATCTCCCATATGTTTACATCCTCTAATTGAGTTACATTCCAGTACCCATCTTCTAGCATTATTTTCCTAAATTACCAGTATCCTGAGCAAACCTATTCCCACCAGAAATTCTTAACAGAAAAGAAGGGAAAGGAGAAAGAGAGAAAGGAAAAAATTAAAATACAGCAAAATACAGAAAGCTCAGATTCATCCAGACAAACCCCTTCAGAATTAGCAGTATAATAGCCATAATCGTCCTTCAAGAATTATCTGCTTTGCCAGCACCTCCGGTGTCCTTCTTCCTCCTCGAAAAATCCTTGTGTTTCGCTCCTTCCATATGTGCCATGTGACACATATGAACCACATAATCCATTTTTTGTTTTTGGAGCTGCTTCGGTTTGTGAGGGCTGTCTGGGATCCATGCCAGATCAGCTCTACGGTTCCTGCTGGTTTGAAGAGTTGCATCCCCAATTCTGAAGAGACGCAAAACCAGACATGCACTGCATACGGGCACAGGAAAAGGAGGTGTAATATCGATTCAACCGGGCAGTTCTGGCACATGACACAGCCAAGTTGACACTGAATTCTTCGCCGTCTCAGTGTATCCTGTGTTAGGGTTCTTCCTCGGAGCATCAAGAATGCGAAATTTTTTGCCGTGGCCGGGCATTTGGCTGTCCAAACTTTGTAGTAAGCTGTCCTGATTCTTCCTCCAGATGCTAACATGTCGTATGTGGTTTTTGCTTCGTAGCTCCCATTTGTACTCCATTTCCAAGTCAGAGTATCATTGCCATTTCCAAACACCGGTGGGTCTGCCGGTAAGGGAAGCATCCCATTTTGATCAGCCATTGCACTAGCCAGAGACAAGGTCCGATTGGTTGGTCTTGGCATGCCATCATCGCGTGTTCTAAGTGGGATACCTGACCAGTGATCGTACCAGTATGAAATTAATGTGCCATCTCCAATAACCCAACTCGAGCACCATCGGAACATAGGTTCTATCTTGAGAAGTTGACTCCAGAAAAAAGATCCTTGCATGAGCCAAATTTTTGGAGTCCCTTCTTCAGTTGGCATTGCTCTCAACCGGGTTGCCCAGCAGGTCCAGAGAGAATCTCGGGCTTGGTATAGTCTCCACCACCACCGGAGTAGGAGAGAGATATTTTGTAATTCCATGTTACGGATGCCAAGACCTCCCCATTTTTTGGGCAAACATGCAGTTTCCCAGTTAATCAGAGATAGAGCTCGACCGTCGCAATCACTTCTTCCCCAAAGGAAAAGTCTTCGTAGCTTATCTATTTTTTGAAGGACCCACTTCGGTAACCTAAAGCAGCTCATGAAATAAATCGGAGTTGCTGAGAGTACCGAGTTGACGAGTTGGGCTCTTCCTCCTCTGGAGATCAGCTTTCCTTTCCATCCCTGTAATCTACGCTCTATTTTTTCTACCAGTTGCATGTAGCATTGTCTAGCCGGCTGATTAGTTGTGAGAGGCATACCTAGATATGTTACCGGTAGTGTTGTTTGTTGGCATTCTAGCAGAAGCCGTACCCTTCTGACTTGATTGGGTTGCAGGTTAAAATCTACAAATGAGCTTTTAGAGAAATTGATTTGAAGGCCAGAAATCTTAGAGAAGAGTCTGAGAGTGATCTTTAGGGTTACCAAGGTGTCGACACATGCATTTGCTATCAAGGCCGTGTCATCCGCGTATTGCAAGGCAAGGATTGATTCGTGAACCTTTGTCGAGATGGCCGAGTTGAGAGTGGAGTTTGCAACCCTAATCATCTGTTGTAGGACATCGACCGCTAGAATGAAGAGCATAGGGGAGAGCGGATCTCCTTGCCGAAGACCTTGTCGATGAGAGAAGAATTCTGAAGGTTCTCCATTTATGATTACCCTTGAGGTGGCTGAATAGAGCAGGTCATTATCCATCTAATCCATCGAGTTGGGAATCCTCGTTGAATTAGCACCTCTTGTAAGAAACACCAATTTATCGAGTCGAAGGCTTTTGAGAAGTCAATTTTAACGAAAACGGAGGGAGACTTTGTGGAGTGGATGTGGCTTAAGACCTCTCTAGTCACAATGAAATTTTCAGCAATGTGGCGACCCCGAATAAAAGCTGTTTGGTGAGTGGAGACTAAGCCGTCAAGCTCGGTAGCCAATCGAGCTGCTAGCAGCTTGGAGAGAAGTTTAGGTACTACATTCAAGACACTGATAGGACGAAAATCCTGCACCGATTGTGATACTTCTTTCTTAGGGACCATGATTATGTTAGCTCGGTTGAACGTGTTGAGGTCTAATTCATGGGCATAGAAGGAGTGAACTATCTGCATAATATCGTGTTTAATATCTTGCCAATAATGCTGCAGAAATTCATTTGGGACCCCATCTGGTCCGGATGCTTTGTTTTTTGCCAATGATCTGATCGCATTTTCAACCTCCATTTCTGAAAAAGGTGCAGCTAGGTGGCTTCGGTCTGGTTGGTTAGGATACAGTGTCTCTGGTTTAAAACCGAAAGCCTCATGGGCCGTGCCAAGGGTATTGCGCATATGCTCCAGAAAGGTTGCCCGAATGAGCAGTTCATTGGTAATTTGGACTCCTTCATGGTTCAGAGATGTTACTGTGTTCCGAGCTGTTCGACTTGATGCGAAGGCATGAAAAAACTTGGTGTTGTTATCTCCGTGCTTTAACCAATGGCACCGAGCCCGTTGCTTCCATTTTGTCTCCACATCCACTGCTAGATCATAGGCCCGTTGTCGGACCCTCTGTCTGAACCGGAACTCACGCATATCAAGGTTTCTTTTCTCCTCAATGCAATCGAAGAAAGAGATTACTCTTTTGCAGAATTTTAGTTGAGTATCCATTTTTGTGAATCGGTCCCTGTGCCATGCACTAAGCAGGTTTTTTAGGGTGGAGGCGCGGTCCATGAAGTCTCCAGTGGCTCCACCGTGTGGTCTCCAGACCCGAGAGACAATCTGTTGCATCTCAGGGTGACGCATCCAAAAGAGTTCAATTTTCGGTTGTCTTTTCAGTTGTGAGTGGTGTTTGAATGTCAGGAGTAGGGGTACGTGATCCGAGATGATCATTTCTTGTGCATGCAGGGTGATGACGGGGAACATCGAACTCCAGTCAGGTGACATGAAGCATCTGTCGATCCGTGAGAAGGTAGGAGTGGGACGCTTATTGCACCATGTGTATAGTCTGTTCTTCAAGGGAATATCTATTAGTTGTAGCTCTTGAATCATATCATTAAAGAGATCCATTAAATTTGTCCCTCGAATATTCCCTGAACGATCAATCATCCATCGAACTAAGTTGAAATCTCCCAATAGCAGCCACATGTTTGGGACCCGATTTACCATTGCCTCCAGCTCGGTTATAAATTCAGGTTTTTGTGCATCCTCCGCCGGGCCATACACGTTGGTTACCGTGAAAACTTGGCCCGAATTATTCTGTCGGAGTACTGCCGAACAGGTGTGTCTTGTTGACCACGAATTGATCAGTGTATAATTCTTCTTCCATGCGATAATGCATCCTCCCGAACTATTAAAAGCATTGATATACACACATCTCTTCTCAAAGTAAGAAGGCAAAAATTTCGAGAAATAAGCTAAGTCGAATTCATTGAGTTTTGATTCTTGAATACAAACTAGCTCACACCTGGACATTCTAATCGCATTTCTTACTCCACTACATTTATTGAGTTCCCCCAAACCTCTAGTGTTCCAACAGAGAATTTTGAATTGCTTCATAAAAAAACAGTTGAACTACACCCCCAAATTTCGAATTGCAAGGCTGGGACCTCCCTAGAGGGCGATATCTCCATCTGAGTCTAAATCCTCATCAGATAACGGGTCGGTGCAGACCCGCTCAGGGTCAGCGGTGTTATCTGATTCACTTGGTTCGTCGGAGGCAGAATTTTCTCATTGTAGGTGTTGATTTTCTTCTCGGATGATCTCCTCTATCTGTGAGACAGTGAACCCACAACCTTCAGCCAAACTATTGATTTTGTCGACAGCCACGTGCACCTGATAGAAACCTTCTGGATTGAGGCTTAAATCAATTTCTTGTGGGTGGGCCCTAGAGCTAGAAGGTCTGGAGGAGTGGCCCGATTTATTCCTTGAAGCAGAATGGTTTTGGGCCCGATTCACCTCTCTCACTTGGCGCTGTGGCAGCCCACTTGCTTTGGGCCTTCGTTCGGCCTGGCTAATGAGGACCCCTTTTCCATGCGGTTTCTTATGTAACAGTCCATACCTTGATTTAAGGTCAATCTTCTTCATGGGCCGTGGCTTCTCTTTAATTCGAAGTTGGAGGTTTTTTCCTTTGTCTCTAGTGGCACGTGATTTTCCTTTCCGAGAGCCTGCATCTCTCTGTTGTTGGAAATGAGCCGAACTTCCTTCCAAATCTTCTAATTTGTCCCTTAGCGGAATATTTGTCTCCTTAGAGAACCGAGCCAAGGTCTGAGCTCTATTTTCCATGATTTTTTGTGGCGCATCTCTGGGTGGGTGTAAGATAGTAGTGGTTCTTTGGTCTTCCGTTATCATATGTGGTGTGGTTTTCGGATCTCCTGTGGCCGAGGCAAGCTGGCGCCTCGGTTCCTCTGTTCTGTCATGTGAAACCGCCTGACTCCCTGGTTCTGCTGCGGCTGCATGCAACTGAACTGTGGGATTATCTGTGGCCAATTCTTCTAGCTGTTGATGCAGGAGGATAGTGGTTAGGTCCTCCTTGGAGAACCTAGGTTTCTTGTTGCCGGCGATCATCTCCTGAATATCAAAGGGGATGTCACGTCCCCTAAAGAGGTCCTGTAGGAGGAACCGTGAGCAAGTAAAAAATGCATCATGGTCATCATCAGTAGAGGTAGGTATCGGCTCTGGTTTCTTGAATTTGTGTGGTTGCACCGGCAGCTCTTGAGGTCGGTAGATAGGGCCATTTGTAACCTTGAGGACATTGAGAGGCATATAGAACTGCACTCCTCCTACAATCATGTTGATGCCCTGTGGGATTCTATGTAAATCATCCGTAGCTATGATCGCTGTCCATGTTGTTAGGTTCGAAGGGTCAGCCTGGTCTATTGTCCCAAGATATAGGCCGAGACCCGCCGTTGCCCTAATCATTGCCTTCTCTCGGTAAAGGGGGGGAGGGACATCTAGTAGCTCGATGAAGAGGCGATAGTTGGGAATGTTAATGGATGAATAATCCAAAGGCGACCATTGTTGAAAGCTGAGACCTCGCTCCCATGGCTCAGCTGGGATTGCAGTGATTACTTCAGCGGTATTAGCTCCCAGAGGTAAATGGACGAGGTACCGACCTCTTGTCAGCTTTGCAAAGGTGAGGTCGCCAGCCTTGACCAGTCCGGATCGGGAGATGAGTTCAGCAATTTTTTCTGTGGGTATGCCATCTACCGTTTGAACTACTATTGCTCTTTGTAGTCTGTCTAGCTCGGCGTAATACTGCTCATCTCTCTCCATAAAGCAAGTGTGATACATGGGGCGTGTGGTTGGCATGACAGGAGTGACATCTGGGTAGGAGCCGGTTAGTAGATCATCAAAGGACGGTTCTAGGCTGAGAGGTTCGGACATAGGTATAGTGGGAGTAACAGATCTATAGGGTGGAGCCTCTGGGTTGAGAGGAGGGGGTAGCTGAGCTTTGCATCTGGCCCCGACGTGACCATCAGCCCAGCATTTTCCACATTTGGCCGGGTGCCAACACGACGCAGCTGTATGTCCGGTGCGGCAGCATCGGAAACATCTGCCGCGCCACTCTTGGAATAGAGGTGAGGGGGGGAATCTCAGGGCCGTGGGACTATGGGGGGATATGTATGTTTTGGCATTTGGGCGCAGGTTGGGAGAAGGTGGAGGGGACTGGGGGGGGTGTTAGTGGAGGAGGAGAGTGGGGTGATCCTGGTTTGGAGGTTTTGGCGAGGCTGAGGTGGCTGCGGGTTGTTGGAGGTATTCCTTGAGTTTGGAGCTGTGGAGCTGACTACCTGTGCATAGGTTGCGGCATAAGGGAGGAACGGGCGAACAGTCGGTGGTTGAGGTTGTGCCGTCGGTTCTCTCCAGTTGTCGGGGAAGCGTCGACGCCGGGTAACAAGCTGCCATTCACCTTGAGTCGCCATTTCTCTCTCGTCTCCCACCAATATCTTATTAGCTAATTACTGAAAAAAAATTGTTTTTGTGGTTGTATTAGGTTTTACAATACGGTTTTATGTTCAATTGAAAGTTAGCCATCGTATATATGTCCAAATTAAGCTATCATATTGGTGTGATAAAAACAGCTTAATTACTTCACACAATCACAGCAAGAATGAGTCATACAAAGTAGTGTGATCAGTACTATATGTTTTGACAGTTCAAATTTGCATGAACTAGATGAGGTCAATTTGGGTCCGATGTCCATCGGACTCAAAGTGAGTTCGATGGGTTCAATGACCGTCCGATATGTTTTAAGATTCGCGTCCGCAACTTCGCATCTGCTTTTGTGCACACGACTCTTAAAGTGGATCGGACCCAAATTTGAATCCGATGGACATCGGACCCAAGCTCTTCTCGAACTAGATACATTAGTCGTGACATTTTTTAAAACGAGTTCCATCATGACAGGGTCAGCTGCAGGATTTTAAACAACACGTACCGTCAATAAGGAACACAAAGCTACTAATTTTTATTTTTGGAGAATTATTGGGGTCAGTATTGAGAAACTTATTAGCAAGAATTGGGTTCATATAATTAAGTATATAATTAAGTTCATGAAATTAACTTTCTGAAACTAGTTGTAATATGCATTGATCAATCTGTAGTATAACTTGTTGGCCACAAAAGTAAGAAAATAATACTTGTATATTCGTCCAAAATATCATCTTGCTATTGGAGAAATTTAATGTTGACCTCATTGTGACCCTAAAAAATGTTATCATTAATTGACAATACAAATTAAAAGATTGAAGAAGATATCACATCTGAATTTCAAACATGCGACCTCCCATACAAATAATATTGTCTTTTGGATTACATTTTAAACGGAAAGATATTTACAATAAGTATTAATTTTACATTTTCGCCAACAAAAATGTAGGGACACATACACCTAAACAACTATTTTTAAATAGTCAATCATAGTCTGATTAATCTAACTATATTAATTTTGTCAACAACATCTTCAATTAATCAATCTATATGTATATATCATTAATTAATCTAAAATTCCTCCAACATTGTGCTTATATTCTTAACCTAATTAATTATACCATTGCACCTTCATCAATTATCACAGTTGATCTGTTTGGGGAGGATGAACATCATGCATGAGTTGTGACAAGGTTGAAATACATTTTGCATATGTTTGGAAATTCCATGAACTTACAAAATGCCCAAAAAAAACAAACAAACAATTTAATGAATGAATATCAAAATGACAAAAAAACCCAAGTGCAAGATTTTGATTCTTCTTCAATCCATAAAAAAAAAAAGGAATATCTAAAGCAAAGAATGAGTGCGTTATAAACATTACTATAATGAACATAGTAATTTTCATCCATATCTATCTTGTATTCATTAACCCCTGCTTTGTATGCAGATTCCATTCATATCTATCTTGTATTCATCCAAATACTACGCCCGCGCCACCCCCCGCCCCCCAGAATTTTTTACTAACGATTTATATTTACAATCAAGTTTGTGCATGCACCGAAAATCGTTGAAATTAAAGTCATTAATTTAATTTCAGGGATTGACTATTTTGATCATGTTAGCTTTTAAAATTTCTCCTTTCAGGACAAGGATGCTACCAAGACCTATATGGATGACATGTACCCAAATAATAATGGTTGTATCTTACCTTCTATTCGCATCAGGTGTACACTCTACTCTATACACCTCAACTGCTTTACTCGGCATATGCTATGGCGTGCAATTCTCAGTCATGGTACCAACAGCTTCTGAGTTGTTCGGCTTAAAACATTTCGGTATGATATACAACTTCATGCTGTTAGGCAATCCCTTAGGTGCATTTCTTTTCTCGGGTCTGCTTGCCGGGTATGTTTATGACAAGGAGGCAGCGAGACAGAATCCGGGTTTTGAGTCAAACATTACATGCTATGGCCCGGATTGTTTTAGGGATACATTTCTTGTGCTTGCTGGTTTATGTACCTTGGGATCGGTTCTGAGTTTAGTTCTGACAGTTCGCATTCGGCCTGTTTATCAGATGCTTTATGCCAGTGGATCCTTTAGGCAGCCTAGAAACACTTCTCTTCATTAATAGAATCTTTTTGTTTCTTTAATTATCTCTTCTTCTTTTTTCTATAAAAAAACAGTGCTTTCAGTGAGTAGTAAGAGTTTTTTTTGCCTGATGCAGGATTGGTTTCTTGCTTAGTCTTGTTAAGGGAAAAACACAACTATTACTTTTTCTTAATTGGTGTAAATATACCTGAGTTGATGTTGCAACAATACCATGTCAGATAAAAAACTGGTACAATTTTCAATTTTTTTTTTTTTTTTTGGGAATTTGTCAGCTGATCATGCACTTAAATTCTTGGGGAATTTGTAGCTATTTATCTTCTCAGCCTCTTTTCAGGTGCCAGCTTTCTTTTATACACAAAATTCAATTGTTTTGATATAACAAGAAAAATACCAAAGTTCAATAGCAATCTAATGTTAATTAAAAAGAAATTAAGTGCCTTTATTACGGATTCGGATTGGGTACCAACCGAGAGCACAATTTAATGGTGCACACTAGATTTCCACCTTAAGATTGTGTCTTTCTTCTAAGATTGGCATTTGTTTTTAATTCACCAGCTGTTTTTTTGTTCAATAGCAATCTGAGGTTAATTAAAAAGAAAGCTTTTTTTTTTTTTTTTTATTCCAATATAACTTAGAAAATTACACGTATGATCCTAACAACCTCTGTTGGTATCAAATAATGATTAATTTAATTTTATATTTACACACACTTATTCTAGGCAAATATATATTAAATTAAGAAAGATTAATATCAGAATGTGAAAGTTGGTGTGCATCAACATACCGTCATATCACAAACAAGTACAATTCACAGGACAGATATCCTCCCAGGTACCTGACTCAAGCAAATTGCAACCGCCGGCCCAGATTAATTCTATCTGGGCCAAACTCAATCCGGTGTCTATTGAGATTGTAGGAGATCTGTTTTGAGATTCATGTCATATTAAATAGGCCGTCCGACCGTAATTTGCTTGAGTCATGTAACCTGAGCAAAAGACCTAGCAAATTACATGTAGGATTTTGTCAGGCCCAAATAGCCCAAACAAGAGCCCGCTACAAGTTGTCTCTAAAAATGAAGAAGAGAAAGAAGAAACCCAATTACGAAATATTTTTCGTATTTGATGATAATTTTCTATTTCTTCCGGCTTCAGATAAATTACTCTTTAAAATTTTATTTTTATCCCACAGAAATTAATTTCTCTTTATAATTAGGAGGTAGATAGTGATTATGAGTGACAATTAATGACACAATAAGGTGGAAATAAATCAGGATCTTCAAACGTGTAATCAAGACAAGTTAATAAGAATCTTTACTTTGAAGTGGTTGGATTTTAAAAAAATTTAGTTATATCATGTCAAATTAACTCTTAATTCTAATCATTTGATTGATTCTCTCTCTTAATTTATCTTGATTAATTAAAGAATTCATATACTCGCTTACACAAGCGGACACATACTCAATTATAAAGGACAAAATACAACTTAAGATCTAAATTTAAAATTGATATAAATAATAGAGTGAGGCTATTGGTAATATATGCATAGTGCGGATGGTCCGTAGTACGGATCAATATTTTTGTTTTCAAAATTATAACGGTCGATCCGAACGTTCAATATGGTCTCCATATAAATATGTATTTGTAAATTAAATTTTATATTTTTTAGAATTTGTTACTTTTTTTTAAATGGGTAGAAAATCACTGAAGTTAAGTTTAATTTACAGGTACATATTCATACAGGGACTATGTTGAACGGTTTGAATCGACTGTTAGGACTTTCAAATCGAAGATTTGAGTCCATAGCGCGGACCAATATGTGTTATGCTTAGTACCATAGCCTCACTCTAAATAATATTATATTAATTATAATTTAATTTTTTTTCATCAGGTAGATATTCGTAATTTTAACATTTACATAATATCAATGAGAGAGGGTTTCAAATACTTCTACTTTGTCTCAAAACATTAATAACTTAATATTTAAAACTTAAATGTCAAAAATAAATTGTTAGATATGATATATATCATTTTTTCAATGCACATGTGAAAGATTACATCATTTTAATTATTTTAATTGGTATTAAGAGCTTGTAAAAATAAAGTAATGTGAATAATTTCTAGATTTAAATTTTTTTTAACTCATTGATTCATATAAAAATAAAATTAGAAATTGATAATTTTTTATGTACATGTTTTAAAAATATCACATCTAACTATTTTATTTTGAGATATGAGCATTAAAAATCAAACAATAGAGACATGATATGGAAACAAAAAGGAAGAAAGCGTTTGAATCCTCTTCAAAATCAATTTACAATTAACAATTTAGAAAAATACATAAGTTGAAAATACATAAGTTGTACATTGATTATACTTTACACCATTAATTAAAGAATAAGTTTGCTTCTACAATTGTTACATACTTTCTAGTACGTACGGTAATATATGCTTTCTTAGTTGTATAATAATACATAAAATATTAGTGCTAATTTACTATAATCTATCTAAATTGAACAAAATAGGTATACAAAACATTCAATATGCCAATAATCTATCATTTCATTGTTTAAAAATAATCTAAATAAAAATGAAAGATAGCCGATTTTTTATTTATAATATTAAAAAATTCATAACATCATGTTTGATGTTGAAATATATCACTTAATTAACAAAAATATTAAAAACTATGAAAAAAATAACATTAGCTATATCATTTTATCAATGAGAAAATATTGTCATTTCAATAATTTTATTGGGAGAGCCTAGCTATCCCCCGTTTCATCCTCCGAGTTCGGATAAGACAAAAACTAGAGGGGACCACAACTGCCGTCCAATAAAAACAAAAGAAAACACGTTAAATAACGTGGAGAAAGTAGGGGACCACAACTGCCGTCCGCTAAAAACAAAAGAAAACGCATAATTAATGGGCGGGGACCACACAACCGACAACTAATTAAGTGGAGACCGCATAACCGTCAGCGCATTTTAGAAATTTGCGGAAAAGTATTCATCTGTAACACAACTAGTATTCATCCATCTATATGAAGGTACTCATCTTTGCAATAGAAGCATATTTGGATACATTACAACATTCAGCGCGTTAAGAAAGTAGGGAACCACAAACAACATATGTGGGGGACCGCATAACCGTCAGCGCATATACCTAAGTGGGGGGACCGCATAACCGTCAGCGCATTTTAGAAATTTGCGGCAAAGTATTCATCTGTAACACAACTAATATTCATCCATCTGTATGAAGGTACTCATCTTGTTACAATAGAAGCATATTTGGATATATTACAGCATTCAGCGCATTACGAAAGTAGGGGACCACAAATGTCTTTTCAAACAGACAGGGGGAGGGACCACATGCAAGTAGCGAAACCAAAAAAACAAAAACAAGACACGATTATACTGCAAAAAGTGAATACTTACGAAGAGAAGGATGAAGACAACATATCAAACTATTTAACATCAAAATAATATTTAACATCAATTCATATCAGTTACCAAACTGTTTCATATCTTTGCAATAGAGGTATATTTGGATACAATTGTAATTAACAAACCAGTTATCACAAAAATAAAAAAAATGGCACCTTAGATAACCTCCAGCACTTTTTATTACTAACTTTATATTAACTGCCACAGCCAAATCTTGATCATCATTAAAATCCAACATATTCTACTACTACACACCATTATTCAAACTAGAATGTTTCAATTTTAAACAAGCAAGACAACATGTGCCTACACAACCTCTTTTCCTCTTTGGGATACGACCTTTGTTTGACACTACACTTTTTTGATACTTGGTGCACGTAAACACATAAAAGGTGTTTATGTTACCAATCTTGTGATTCGACCTTTTGCATATACTAAATCCACATTGAAATCCATATATCTGATAGTATAAATGTGCATCATCTATGGAATCAAACTCATCCCCAACTGCTGGTTCTCTCACACGATGATGATGATCATCATTATCAGGTTCTACTTTAGCATTTTCTAGTTGAGCTTCCCCACTTTCATTATCAATAGCCTCCTTATTTAGGTCAAACTCAAATATATTCTCTTTGCTGCCAACACTATCAATCACTCTCTCATTTGCACGATAAACATCTTTAAACTGTTGATAAAGGTTCACCTCATCGACTTCTAAATTGCTATTTTCCATCCACATTCATCTCCACAAATTTCATTGAGATCAAAACTTATCCTGAAAAAACAACTGTTGAAGGTTATATACAGTATTTATTCCAGATGTAAGAAGTATTAATACCAAATGTAATTCACCCTAAATGTAGAAAGTATTTATCTCAAATGTTGACAGTATTCCTAGTATTCATTCCATAAAAAATATGTAAGAAGTATTTATCCCAAATGTTGACAGTATTCATTTACGACCCAAGTATTTATCCCACAAAGTATTTAACATCAATTCACAACTAATGTAAGAAGTATTCACCACTAATGTAAGAAGTATTCATCCCAAATGTAAGAAGTATTAATCTCAAATGTTGAAAGTATTTATACATACAACCCAAGTATTCATCTCAAATGTAAGAAGTATTCATCCCAAATGTAGAAAATATTTATCTCAAATATTGACAATATTCATTCATACCACCCAAGCATTTATCCCATAAAAAATAATCTTACTAATTATTGAAAACTACACAAATATAACAAGTATAGACATATACACTTGAAAGTATTCATCCTTATCGCATTACATCATATTCTCATATTGTCATATTCATATCAAATTTTCAAATTACAGTAATAAAATAGCGATTTCAGATGTCACCAACAGAAATCACAACATGAAGATCAGATATCAAAAATCAAATGAGATCGCATCAACATTGACTTACCTGAATGAAAATTTCAGATGATGGCATGACCGGAGAATAGCCTCAGCAGATCACCTGAGCGGGATGAAACGGGGAAGATCGTCGGAGCTGGATGAAACGGGAAAGATCGTCCGAGCAGCAGTTCCTCCGAGCTGCGGTCGCGTGAGAAAATCGGGAGAGAGCGGCGCGGAAAAAATGCAACTAAAATTTCAAAACTGGAAGGTAATTAGAGATACAAGTAATTGGTTAAACCGGTACAAACAATTGACTCTAATTAACGGTCACGGGGGATGAAACGGGGGATAGAAACATGGGGAAATTATAATTACTTTTTTTTATTTTACTTTAATCTCCAAAACTAAATTATAACAAAGTTTATGATATATATTTTTTACAAAAGTATATATATCCTTAAAAGAAATAAGTTTTGAAGCAAATTCAATAACAATTTATTTTACTCCTATTTTTAATTATTTTTATTTTATTCAAATAATTATTTTTTAAATTTAAATATGCATTGGATAACTCTTATTTAGTTTACGCACATGTTGTTAGTTGATTTGATTACCCACCAATATCTCTTTCAATCAATGTATTAGCCAAATTAATCAATATATTTATACTTTCTGTATTAGTTTTCACATTTGGTTTGAAAATATTTGTTCAATTGAAACTTTGCCATTGTGTATATATATCTATATATGGTCCTGATTAAGCTAACCTAACTATGCCTTCATCATATTGGTGTGATATAATAAGGAGCTTTGTTTTCACAATCACAAGTAAAAAATGAGTCATGGAAGGTAGTGTCGGTACTATATATTTTGACAGTTTAGTTTTGCGGAACTACACAAGTATGACATTTTTTTAAATGTTCCATCATGACGGGCAGATGCATCATCTTAATAATTCAAATTTAAAGTTGACCTCAATGTGAACCTCAAATATTTTTA